>JADLZK010012946.1:0-166911 GCA_015847255.1 Hyparrhenia diplandra
AGTTCAGAAGCCTAATGAGAGCCTTGACATTGACAATAGCCTTTTACAGGAAACAAATGAGTCTTGGGTGTACATCTAAAAGTTCAAATATATAGATTCTCCTCGAGGGAAAGGCTTATAAACACCTTAGTGGTCACCTGCTTCCTCACCCAATGTTCTGTTGGCTTTGGAAGAGTTCCTACCAAAACAAGCATAAAACTTTCTTCGGCTGCTGTTGAAGGACCCGACATGCGCCGCGAACTTCTCCGAAGGAGAAATATAGAGCTTCCCAGCTACAACCGTGTACTTTGTGGTGAAAATGTGGAACAATGGAAAGCCTTCCACCTTTTCATTAGCAGCAGTTTTGCATCAGCCGTTGCTTTCGAGCCTTTGTAGACCCGTAGAATCTGAATGAAAGACAAAAAATTAACAAACCCTTCCTTATAGAAATCATCATGCATGCTAATGTGTTTAGCCATTTGGAATGAATACGGAATCTATAGCCTGGATCTTTCCTGTCCTCTTTGTTTTTTACCTCCTCTTCTTTTGTTTCTTTAATATGGGGTGAGTGCTTTCGAGTGTGTTGAGTGTCTACGTTTGTACTTGTGCAATTAAAAAAAAAAAGAGAACTCCTCTTGAAGTAGGGGGTGCGAATCCCACCTGTTTCATGTAAAAAAAACTTATATGAAGCACAAATAAACAAAATATGTGTACCACATGGATGGGCCATATGCTAATAACCTCTTTACTAAATTTTATAGTTGCTTCGATTGACCTACATGAACGCTCTAAAGCCTATATATGCAATCTTAGTTATCAGAAGAGATCGAAGAGGTTTGACCTACCTCTATATAAATTTAATTAATTTATTTATTTAGATTGCAGCAATCTAGAGTGGAGAATAGAGTTTGTCAAATTGATCTCTTTGCATTGTGTGGAAGAATCTGCGCCACCCTTTGAACTTCGTTTCCTATTCAAAAACAACGCCTAAAAGATCCTAGGCTATATCCCCAAAGATAACCTATTTATACAGATTATAGACTAGCTTTTCGGGCAATGGCGGTCCACACCACAAAACACACACACACACATTTCCTTTGATCGGCAGCCACCTAATTACCAGCTCTGTGCAAGGCAATATCCAGACCAAGAACTGTTCCACCGTGCGTGCAAATCTTGGTGGTACCTTTTGTACGCACGCACACGACACATGATTGCGCCCACTAGTTAATCACCACGCCTCTCTCACTAATCCACACTTTACTAATTACCTAATTACTTCGTCTGCGTGCTAATCCACACCGGTAGCGGTAGGTGAAACACTCCATTAAGACTGACCTTTACTAATTATCCACACCATAGGCGTGAAGCAGTTACGTGCCGACACGTGTCCCTGGAGTTGCAAAGTCAAAAACTTGGCGCCAATGTGTGACGGCAGTTAGGCAGGGAGAGGCGCCTCTTTCCCTCCTTTAAAACCCCCAGCGGTGTAGCAAACGTTGCTATCACCAACAACGGCATCTGCCTCTTCGATGTCCTGAGCTAGAGCTCTCCTCTCTCTAGCGCCTCTCATGCTCCCATGGAGGTTGCGCCGATGTCCGCCGCCGCCATCATCTTCACCTTCTTCAGTCTCCTCTTCCTCCCGCATGGCTTGATCCCGGCTGCTGCGGCACGTTGAACGATGACCGTGCCGCTTCTATCCTTCAAGTCTGGCGTGTCTGGTGATCCCAATGGGCCCTCGCTAGCTGGGGCGCACCACATGACGACGACGTGTGCAACTGGACCGGCGTCGCCTGCGACACGGTGACGAGGCGTGTCGTGAACCTGACTCTGAGCAAGCAGAAGCTCTCCGGCGAGGTCTCTCCTGCGCTCGCCAACCTCTCCCACCTCAGCGTGCTCAACCTCTCCGGGAACCTCCTCACGGGGCGCGTCCCGCCGGGCTGGGGGAGCCTCTCGCCTCACCGTGCTAGCCATGTCGATGAACGCGTTCACCGGGAGAATCCCTCCTGAGCTCGGCAACCTCTCCCGCCTCAACTCCCTCGACTTCTCCTGGAACAACCTGGAGGGGCCGATTCCGGTGGAGCTCACGCGCATTCAGACAATGGTGTACTTCAACCTCGGCGACAACAACTTCTCCGGCCACATCCCGGAGGCCATCTTCTGCAACTTCTCCACCACCACGCTGCAGTACCTCGACCTCAGCTCCAACTCGCTCGACGGCGACATCCCCTTCCGGGGAGACTGCTCGCCCCTGAGCTCACGTTCCTGGTCCTCTGGTCCAACCACCTCGTCGGCGGCATCCCGCCCGCGATAGCCAACTCGACCAAGCTCAGGTGGCTGCTGCTGGAGAACAACTTCCTCGCCGGCGAGCTGCCGTCCAACATGTTCGGCGGAATGCCGCGCTTGGAGCTCGTCTACTTCACGTTCAACTCCCTACAGAGTCCGCGGAACAACACCGACCTGGAGCCTTTCTTCGCGTCGCTGACCAACTGCACCGAGCTCAAGGAGCTCGGCGTCTCCTATAACGAGATCGCCGGCACGATCCCGCCGGTCGTCGGCCGCCTCTCCCCGGGCCTCCAGCAGCTCCACCTGGAGTACAACAACATCTTCGGCCCGATCCCGGCGAGCCTCGGCGACCTCGTCAACCCCTCACCACGCTGAACCTGTCCCACAACCTCCTCAACGGCTCGATCCCGCCGGGCGTCGCCGCCATGCAGCGGCTCGAGCGGCTGTACCTCTCCAACAACCTGCTCTCCGGCGAGATCCGCCGTCGCTCGGCACGGTCCCACGGCTAGGCCTCGTCGACCTCTCGCACAACCAGCTCACCGGCGCCGTCCCGGACGCGCTCTCAACCTCACGCAGCTTCGCGAGCTCGTGCTGAGTCACAACCGTCTCTCCGGCGCCATACCTCCGAGCCTTGCACGATGCGTGGACCTGCAGAATTTCGATCTCTCGCACAACGCGTTGCAGGGCGAGATCCCGGCAGACCTGTCAGCGCTCGGCGGCTTGCTCTACCTGAACCTCTCCGGCAACCAACTGGAAGGGTCGATCCCTGCTGCCATTAGCAAGATGGTGATGCTGCAGGTGCTCAACCTGTCGTCCAACAGGTTGTCTGGCACCATACCGCCGCAGCTCGGCAGCTGCGTCGCCCTGGAGTACTTCAATGTCTCCGGCAACACGCTGCAGGGAGGCCTCCCGGACACCATCGGCGCACTGCCGTTCTTGCAGGTTCTTGACGTGTCGTACAACGGTCTGACGGGTGCGCTGCCGCTGACGCTGGCGACGGCGTCGTCGTTGCGACATGTCAACTTCTCCTTCAACGGCTTCTCCGGCGAGGTCCCACGAACAGGGGCCTTCGCGAGCTTCCCGGCGGACGCGTTCCTCGGCGATGCTGGCCTTTGCGGGTCCGTGGCCGGTTTGTCTCGGTGCGGTGGCGGCGGCGGCGCGAAGCACAGACCAGCGCTTCGTGACCGGCGCGTGGTGTTGCCCGTGGTGATCACGGTCGTCGCGTTCACGGTTGCCATCATCGGTGTCGTCGCGTGCCGCACGGCGGCGAGATCAGGCGTTCGGCGAGACTCGCGCCGCTCGACGCTGCTGACCGACGCCGACGAGCCGACGGAGCGAGACCACCCGAGGGTGTCGCACCGGGAGCTCTCCGAGGCGACGCGCGGGTTCGAGCAGGCGAGCCTCATCGGCGCGGGGCGGTTCGGGCGCGTCTACGGGGACGCTCCGCGACGGCACGCGCGTCGCCGTCAAGGTGCTGGACCCGAAGAGCGGCGGCGAGGTGAGCCGGAGCTTCAAGCGGGAGTGCCAGGTGCTGCGGCGGACGCGCCACCGGAACCTGGTGCGCGTGGTCACCGCGTGCAGCCAGCCGGACTTCCACGCGCTCGTGCTCCCGCTGATGCCCAACGGCAGCCTGGAGAGCCGCCTGTACCCGCCCGACGGCGCGCCGGGTCGCGGCCTCGACCTCGCGCAGCTGGTGTCCATTGCCAGCGACGTCGCCGAGGGGCTCGCCTACCTGCACCACTACGCGCCGGTCCGCGTCGTGCACTGCGACCTGAAGCCGAGCAACGTCCTCCTCGACGACGACATGACGGCCGTGGTAGCCGACTTCGGCATCGCCCGGCTGGTCAAGGACGTTGGCGACAGCGACGACGACCTCGGCAGCACCGCCGGCTCAGCTGATCCCTGCAACTCCATCACCGGATTGCTACAAGGTTCAGTCGGCTACATCGCACCAGGTACAGAGTGTTTGCTCATCGATCAACCAAGTTCAAGAATCTAAAACCATGTCAATTACGTTTGCTTAACACATTTTTTGTGTGCTCTGCTCTGTTCTTGATGGTTCATCAGAGTATGGAATGGGAGGGCACCCTTCGACACAGGGCGACGTGTACAGCTTCGGCGTGATGCTTCTAGAGCTCATCACCGGAAAGAGGCCAACGGACGTGATCTTCCAGGAGGGGCTCACGCTGCACGACTGGGTGAGGCGGCACTACCCGCACGACGTCGGCAAGGTCGTGGCGGAGTCGTGGTTGACGGACGCGGCGACGGCGGTGGCCGACGAGCGGCTGTGGAACGACGTCATGGTCGAGCTCATCGACCTCGGGATCGTGTGCACGCAGCACTCGCCGTCGGGCCGGCCGACCATGGCGGAGGTGTGCCACGAGATTGCGCTCCTCAAGGAAGACCTCGCCAGGCACCAGGGTGCTGCGATGGGGGAGGGTGGTTACGGCATCGGCGACAATGACGGCTAGCGAGCGCTCCTATTCTACCACGGATTCGTCATTCTGATGATCCGTGGCCCATGGGCTTTTTTTGGTCCTTATATACATGTAGTAGGCAAGTCACGTCTAGAATTCTGATGTTTGCTCCATACAAAAATTTGTAAATTTTTTTAAAAAATTGATAAACTTTCTACTTATGATCGAGACTAGCACGTTGATCCTAAATAAAGGTATCAAAAGATATAACAAAAATAAATAAAGGTTTAAATAGAGTTACAAGATGCATGGAAAAAGATGGAAAATTAGATTCAACCAAAATTACAAATTAGTGATTGATAAAAAAAAGTTTGACTTAAAACAACTCTAGAAGAATTTATCTGGGTTCTAAGTGTGTTATGCCATGCAGCATTAAGATAATGTGCTATGCGGCTACCCCAGCCCCAGGCCTGTGTTCGAAAGAAGTTGCCTTGAAATGCATTAATCCAGCATGCACAACATTAGTAGTTTATTATGTTGTGGCATAAATATAAAAAACTATGCAACCAGTAGCAGGTTTTTGTCCGCTATGAGTAATCTACGTGGCATAGGTTCATCGAAGCTCTCTCAAGTATGCAGAGAAGGAAAGACAGACAAGCAACTGATAAGACTTGGTATTCAACTTGGTTCATATATCTTGCATTTTCAAGCACAGGCGTGCACCACCCCAAATTTATCAAAAAGTTCCACAAGTACATTGTTGCATAATTCTACCTCTAGACATGTATTCAACCATTCATGACTCGAAGTGGTACCAGAAGAAATCAGAAACATACCGCACAATGCTGCCAAGAACAAAACATTACGCCAAGATTAAAGGAACAGAAGCTAGTTCAAGGAAACTACTGAGCCACTAGCAAAGTACTCTCTCGATCCCAAATACAATTCACTTTCAAGTCAAACAATTTCAAGTTTGACCAAATTTATAAAGAAGAATACAAACATTTATGATATCAAATAAGCATCATCAGATTAATTACAATGTATTTTCATAGTAAATAAATTTGAAGATATAAGTGTTGATACTATTATCTACAGACTTGGTAAAACTTAAAAAAGTTTGACTTGCCCAAACCTAGGATTGTATATTGAAAAAATAATCTGCACTAGCATTACCAAAGTGAGGCCAAAGTCAGCTAAAACAGTTATATAAGATGCTGAAAAAATAGTGCAAAATTTTGTCAACTAAAGAACTCCAATTAGTTTAGCAACTAATGACATTGTTGTACAAAGCATGCACAACATAAAGATGTTGCAGCACAAAAAGAAAAGCACGCAGCCCCTAAACACACGTTTCAAAGTTTCATGCAAAACCTTTCAAACATGAATAAAGATGTTGCAGCACAAAAAAGAAAAGCACACAACCCCTAAACACACGTTTCAAAAGTTCCATGCAAAATCTTTTTTTTCAAACATGCAGAAAAATGAAATTCTAGGCTTTTATGCGGTTATGTATTCAACAAGACACATGCATATATTGATCATTCACATATTTCATATATATCTGTTACTAACTCTTCATGGTCATTCAAAATTCATAGTCTGCCAGTAACAAATGCAGCATACTAAAGAGAATATCAGATATCACAAGACAAACAATAGCTCACACTATATTTCTAGTTTTCACCAAATAACAAAGGGACATTTCAAGAAAATAAACATCAAGTTCGGGCACATGTAGCCAAATTAAACCAGTGAAATAAGATGTCAATACAATGGTCCATACCAGGAACAACCTACTCCCTCGGGCTGGTATTAGAAGTCGTTTAGGACAAGTGACACGGTCTCTAAAACACAACTTTGACCTCTTGTTATTATAAACATATTTATAAAAATGTAATATATGTATACTTTTATCAAAGTATTTTTAAAGACAAATCTATTCATATAATTTTCATATTTACAAACTCAACAAATTAAAAAGTTATTGATTATTTATATTCCCAATGGTTGACCCAAACCTTGTCCAAAACGACTTCTAATACCAGCCCGGAGGAGTAACACCTAACAGTACTCATATGCAAGAAATCTAGTACTATTAACTTCAGCAATTAAAGCTAAAGGTGACAGTAGGACCAACATAATAAGCTCCATAAAAAGCAAGCTAATAATCTAGAACATTTGACTTCTATGTAGATACCATTGACTTCATCGGTACAAGCAGCTTCAAATACTTTGGGAGCTCTGAAGACAGGAAGTGGTCGAAGTATTCGGATTTACACTTGATAAATTCAACATCCTCAGGAGGGTGTGTTTTCGCTTTCCCAGACATGGTAGACATGTCCATGGCAACCACCCTTGTCTCATCATAGCTGTAACCAGTCTCCTGCCTCCCTTTCTCCTCCCTCAACACAAAACATATAATGTTTTCCCTTTCTCCTCCCTCAACAAAAAACATATAATGTTTGGGTTACCCATGCTTACAATAGGGAGTTCCAACGGTATAGGTGGAAATTGCTCAAACTCATCAAGCTTCCAAAGGTAATCAAATTTACACACAAAATCCATAACCCAAGACATGTTTTCAGTTATCTTCGGTGACCTTGAAACCAGATGTTGGTCTGAATTTATGATCAGACATCTTTCCATCAAGTTGGTCGACCATAAAGAACTTTATAAAATCATTCTTCTCATTAACACAAATAGACTAGTAGACTAGTACAGTTCTGCTAACGATCCACCATGGAGCTTGCGGTTCAAATTAGGCAGTTTGGCAGGGAACGATATGTACTTTTTTCGAGACCGGAGATATAGTCCGTTTTTCATTAAGAAGAAAGAGTGGTCAATACACCTACACATAGATGATACAAAAGGATCCGCAGATAATCCATGGATTACCAACGAGATCCTCAACACAAACGAAAGCAAGAAACATGAGGGGTGGGGACCCTACACCAGACAACCCCAACAGCTGAGCCTAATACAACAGATAACTCAACACCTAGATATCCGGCAGTGATGAGCCATAAGCGATAATAGCCTCGGCAGCAAAGCATCGCCGGAAAGGCGGCGACCTCGGTGGCAAAGCATCCACCGAAACCACTGGCAGCAAAGCATCCACCGGAAGACATGACCATCTCCTCCGAGTCATTGAGGGAACAGGACCACAACGACAAAAACAAGCAGGCGCTCTCTGAGTACTCCTCGAAGTCACTATGGATAAGCCCTTAGGACCACGGATGAGGAGCACCCCAAAACGCCCTCTAAGTGCTCCTCCGAGTCACTAAGGCTAGGACCATGGGCGAGGAGGAGCAACAAGAAGACGCAGCGACGACATCGCATCCTCCACATCAGCGGCAAAGCATCGCTCAAGCAAGGCAGGCGGCAAAGCATCCGCCAAACAACGATTCACGGCTACGACAACCACCGGCTAGACTTAGCTAGCGAAGAGCAAGAAGAGGCGCAATTAGGCACGCGACGCGACGAGCAGCGGTGACCCGGCGGCAGATTCCCGCCTCTACCGCGGTGCTCCAAATAAGCCTTCGGGAAGGGAGTTGGCGCCCACGGACTCCAATCAGCGCTAGACAACCCCCCGGGTAGGACTTTTCGTCCCTAGCCTGCCCACGGCGATACCTAAACTTCGACGACGCCTTCAAGAAGGTTGGTGGCCTTAACAAGGCCCGTCGTCGTCGTCCGAAGGAACGGTATGTACTTGAGCTGAGAACATGAACAAAACACAATGCAGACCAAAATGCCACACCAAAGCAGTCATCAACCCAACACAGGTAGTCGCCTACAGCCATGACAATGTCGGAATTCCAATTAATCACCAAATTCTCCAAATCCACCCCACTTTGTCACCAAATTCAATCTTCAGATGGCTGACCATCCATTGGCTAGTGCAACATGCATGAAAGATGGAAAATTAGATTCAACCAAAATTACAAATTAGTGATTGATAACAAAAAAAGTTTGACTTAAAACAACTCTAGAATAATTTATTTGGGTTGAAGTGTATAAAGACATAGCAATACACCAATCCCGATAGTTAAACACTACCGGATTTCAGCGATATCCCGTGCGTAGAACGCTTCCCGTGATCCGAGAGGAACAAAACACGGGAAATAAGTACCTATCCCGTGAGCCAAATGAAAACATCACGGGAAAGAAATAGATCACGGGAAACCGTATTTCCCGTGAGGCATAGCTCACGGGAAAACCCCATCCAGTTTCCCGTGAGAAAGGGGCTCACGGGAAATCTAACCACCGTGAGCCCCCGCCCCCTCCGTCACCTACGTGTCGATATCCCGTGAGAGCACCGTCAAGCTCACGGGATACCCCTTTCCCGTGGGCCAAATAGTAGGCCTCCGTGAAATATCCCCATTTCCGTGAGCTTTGTGAAGCTCACGGGATATCCTTTTTTTTTTGGATTTTCATCTCCAAACTTTTTCTACACTTGTTCCACATCATATGGCACTCAATATTAAAGTTTGGTGAATTATTAACTTTATTTGATATATTTAGTTAATTATCCTCTTTTATGGGAATTTATGAAATGAGGCCAAATTTGAACTACAAGTGCTTCAAATTTTTGAAACAAATTAGTAGAAAATTTATATTCCTCATACTCAACACAATGTAAGGCCTTGCATTTAAAAAAATAATGAAATCTGAAACATCTTAGTACGAAATCATCAACTCTAATCCCTGTTCGAGTGGTCTAAAAATTCTACAAAATAAACCGATGTGCAAAAAATCATGAAATTTGATAATCGTCATGATATCTTATGCGAGGCTATGATAAAAAATTTGGAGCGTTTAGCACAAGTTGGCACGTCACGATGTTCACGAGGCTCCAACATCTACGTAGAAGGTTCATGTTTGTTGAGAATGATCTCGTATCATTTTCATGTCGATGTGGCGGTCAAGTTGTGGTTTAGCTCTACGAAACTTTTTCTACATGCAAATGACCTCGGATATCATGTCATGTCTACTTTCGAGAATTTTTTGGATTAAATTGGTAATTATTATAATTTTTGTTGTAGTGAAGTAAATACAATTTTGAAAAAAAAGAGATAGAAACACATAAAATAATGGCATTTTTTCGCGAAAGGATCAAATATGTATGTGTGAGTGTATGTGATAAGGTATTTTTAAAGTAGTCTTGATCAAAGTTTGAAAATATATATGTTAGAAAAAGAAATTGGAGGAATAATTTTAATTTACGAAATTTCCATTTCCGTGAGCAGCTCACGGAAATCAACTAATTTCCGTGAGCTTGAGGCTGTAATCACGGGAAGGGGGGTCGATGGGACCCTCATGTCCGTGTCGGGGTAGAAATTTTTTATTTAAAAAAGCTTCTTATTTCCCCGTGATGGATCCCGGCGGATCACGGAAAGAGGCCTCCTTTCCCGTGATCCGCCTGAGATCCATCACGGAAAGGCCAATTTTTTTTTTTAAAAACAAAGTCAACCCACACACAGCTCTCACACTCACACTCACACCCACACACCAACACACACACACACACACACACACGCCGCCGCCGCTCACCGCCCGGCCCCGCCCGCCGCCGCCCCGCCTCCCCAGCCGCGCCCCGCCACCGCCCCGCCCGCGCCCACCGGCGCGCCCGCCACCCGGAGCGCCCGCCGCCCGCCCCCGGCCCCCCCGCCGCCCGCCCGGCCGCCCCGGGTGAGGAGGAAGGAGGAGGGGGCGGAGGCAGAGGAGGAAGGAGGAGGGGCGTGGGGGGGGGGGCAGTAGGAGGAGAAAGGGAGGAGGAAGGAAGGGAGGAGAGGAGGAGGAGGAGGAAGGAGGGAGGGAGGAGGAGGAAGGAGAAGGGAGGAGGAGGAAGGAGGAGGAAGGAGAAGGGAGGAGGAGGAAGAAGGAGGAGGAAGGAGAAGGGGAGGAGGGAAGGGAGGAGAGGAGGAGGAGGGGAGGAAGGAGGAGGAAGGGAGGAGAGGAGGAGGAGGAAGGAGGAGGAAGGGGGGAGAAGGGAGGAGGGGGAAGGAAGGAGAAGGGAGGTCCCAACGCCGCCGCCGTCTTCACCTTCACAGTTGTTGGCCATCGTGCCCCTGAATGTGATTGTCGGCCATCGTGCCTTGGATGTGATTGTCGGCCATCGTGCCGTGTGCTTTTTGCAGGTATTGGAAACCTCCCCGTGCGGGGAGGTTCGTCGAAAATTTTCAACCGATCCCGTGTGTTTCTTTTTATGCGAGAGGAGCCCTCAGAGGCGGAGTTGAGTGCCTTGCCCGAGCCGACCGGAGTCCCTTGGCGGCCCCGATCTTCTTCCTCGCCGACTCCATCGCGACCTAGGTATCACCCTCCTTCCGTGTCATGGTCCTAGCTAGATCGCGCAGCTTCGGTTAAGCGTCTCCCGTTGAAAGAGATACGTTTGGAAGTATGCAGATCCCCGCATACCTATAACCGTATCTGTTTTGAATTGTCCACGTTTTTGGACAGCGAGGATGTGTAGATGAGGTTCGTTCCGTGCTCCACTCACATGCGATTCGAGTTTTGGCGGCATCTCCCTATTGTTCTTGAATACGGCTCCCCTCTCGGGAGGGGCGTGTATTCGGAGAACAGCGGGAGGTTTGCCGAAATTGTCTCGGATAGGGTGGAGCATGGAACCGACCTCATCTACGCATCCTCGGGTGGGATTAGGACCTATCTTCACCTACTAGATGGTAGGATCGTTGTGTAGATGCTTTGCATTCTTATATTCTCGCTGAAATGATAGAGAATGGATGACCCGTGCATGGATATACGATGGCTGGAGGAGTTTTGGAGATTATGACCGTGAATGGGTTAGCAAGAGCAAAGTGCTTTTCGTGGATTATGCTTTTTGAGAATGTTCGAGGTGCGAGTAAGGTTTGGTGTCCCTGCAAGAATTGTGACAATAAAAAAGGCAAAGTAAGGAGGACATGTCTAAACATCTTCCCAAGTATGGATGGACGGCGGGCTATAAGCGGTGGATCTTCCATGGTGGCCGGCGTATGAGGACGCAGGTCGTGAGGCAACGCATCGATGATCTTGCCGATGCGGGATAGGAGACATGATAGATGACTTTCATGCAGGAAACTTTGAGCAAGGACTTGGGGATGAGGGGGAGGAGGAGCGGAAAGAAACCGCAAAGGCCTATTATACCATGTTGCGGCGGCACGAAACCCCTTCCGCGACTATTGTGAGGTCTCCAAACTAGATGCCATTTCACGCCTTATGGACTTGAAGGCCCGATGCAATATTAGTCGAGGCGGCTTCACCGACATGTTGGCGATCTTTGGGGGCTTGCTTCCGCCCAGTCACGTCTTTGCCAAAAGAACATGTATGAGTCGGAAGAAACTCCTCAAGGTACTCAAGATGCCATACGAGCAGATACATGCTTGTGAGAGCGGGTGCGTCTTATTTAGGAAAGAGTACAAAGACGATACGCCTTGTCCAAAGTGTAAATCCTCAAGGTTCATAGAGGTAGACCCTGGTGAAGACGGTGAGAAGAGGCAGCTTAAGGTCCCCGTGAAAATCCCTACGGTACCTTCCCTTCGCACCAGGTTACAACGGATGTACATGGCCAGGAGTCTGCGAAACGAGATGACATGGCACAAAGATGGGCGTCGCTACAAGCGATAAGATGGTACACCCATCCGATGCGAAGCATGGACCCATTTCAACAATATTCATCGACAAAGCTATGGAGGCTCGTAATGTGCGTGTTGCGCTGGCAACAGATGGGTTCAATCCTTATGGAATGATGGCTGCCCCATACACTTGTTGGCTGTATTCGTTATCCCGAAACCGCCTCCGGCGTGCGCTTTCAAGCGAAGAACATTCTTTTGTCTTTGATAATTCACGGCCACCGGGAAATAAAATGGGTGTGTTCTTAGAGCACGTGATTGATGAATTGATCAAAGGTTGGAATGAAGGGTTTTGGGCGTCACGACAGAGCTTTGAAGAGAAATTTCGGGATATGCGTGTGGTACCACTACTCCTGCATGATTTCTTGGCGTACGGGATGATACGTGGCTGGTGGTGTGTGCACGGCAAGTTCTCTTGCCCAGTATGCAAAAGCATTTTGTGAGGTTCACCTGGTTGAAGAAGGGTGGCAAGTATTCTGCGTTCGACAAGCATCGGCGGGTTCACGCCTCGACCATGCTTTCGAGGCTAGACAAGAAGAACTTTACGAAAGGTCTCCAAGTTCACGGACCCGAGCGAGGATGATGACATCTGGCGAGGTACGCTCAAGTGGATTCCCTTGTGGTGATGAAAGCGGGTGTCTTTGTGGGTTATGGCGTGGATCATGCATGGACTCACAAGTCGAGGATTAGAGAGGCTCCCCTATTATGGCGACCTTCTTCTTCCACATAACCTTGATTTAATGCATACTAAAAAGAACATCGCCGAGTATTTTTTGGAACATTCATGGAAACTAGCAAGTCAAAGGACAACGTTAACGCTAGAATTGATCTGAGCGAGAGTTGTGTGAGAGACCGAAGCAAGAAATGAAGCCTCCTAGCAATGGCAAGAGATGAAAAAAACCTAAGGCGATTACGTGTTGGCGGGCCCCAAAGGAGGAAATCTTTGCAATGGTTTGAGAAATTAATGTTCCACGATGGGTATGCGGCAAATACGAGGAGGGGAGTGAACTTATCTACTATGCAAATCAATGGGCTCAAGAGTCATGACTACCACATATGGATGGGCGGCTTCTTCCGGTGATGCTTCGAGGCTATGTTCCCGATCATATGCGGCATGTGATGGCGAGTTGAGCAATTTCTTTTTCGGCAGCTTTGTGCTAAAGAGTTATCTCGGACCACACTAGAAGAAATGGAAAAAGTGGCTTTTGTGTTGGTACGTAAGTTGGAGAAGATATTTCCGCCGAGGGCTTCTTTGTTCGATGGTGCATTTGATTTTGCACCTTCCATACGAGGCAAGGGATGGTGGCCCCCGCAGTTTCGTTGGTGCTATCTTTGTTGAGAGAGTTCGAAGCATGTTCGGGCCATTTGTAAAAATAAGTGTAAGATTGAGGGTTCCATCGAGAAGCAAAGGTTGGCAGGAGGTGTCAGACTTCACATCAAAATACTATGGTGACAACCTTCCTAGCTCGCATTATCCACCCCTCGTTACAATGCCGATGAAAATGAATCAACCCTCGGCCTTTTCCAAGGAGAACTAGGGCGTGCAAGTGGTTCAAAAATAAAGATCTTGACAAATCGAGAGTGGATCGGTATAATGAATTATATACTTTTCAACACGGGACGAAGTGCTTCCTTACGTCTGATGAAGTCACAACTCTAAGCGTAGAACATACTTGTCTTGTAGTACTTAATATCCCGCATCCAACCCTTTTGTCTCTCGTTGGTATAGGAAATTTCAAAGGCAATTCGGCGTCAACGAACGCCGCCCGAAGCACATGAATTGGGCGCCACGCTTAGAGCGAGGTCTTGGCAATGGAAAACCCGATTTCATTAGTTGGTTCAAACGCCCGTAGTCTTGTCCAATTCGTGTTAAATAACGTCTCGTTTGATATGCTAACGAAGCTGTCTCATTTCATTTATCTTGCTTGAGCTTGCGGTACGAGACCGATCGGGTATGCATCCCGAGCTCATACTGAGTTGCCAATGGCTTTGAGACGGGGTTAGGTCATTTTACGGTTATGGCGTGAATGGATATCGCTACCACACAACTAGCTATGCGAGAATCGACCAAACCGAAGAACCACAAATACCGGAGTTTTCACTAAAGGTGATGATGGAACTAGCACTAAAGGTTATTATGGAAGAATTGAAGAAATATACGAGCTCCATTTCCCCGGCTCTAAACGGCTTGCTTCGTCGGTGTTTAAGTGCCATTGGTTCGATTCGAAATAACAAATTCGGACCTCGAACAACTTGGGATTGTTCAGATTCGACAAGATTCCCGGATGGCCGGAGATGATGTCTACATTGTGGCTCAACATGCCACACAAGTTTATTATCTCCCATGGTGTTGCCGGGGCGGCGGCGGCTTAAGGGTTGGGATGTTTGTGCGAAGGTATTGCCACACGGTAGACTACCTGTCCCAAACGAGGGGCGATTACCATTTTAATGCAAACACATATGAGGAGAGTTCTTCCAAGAAGATGGGCTACAAGGTAAATTTGTGATAGAAATAACCGGGCCCAACGAAATGGAAGTAGACAATGAAAGTGTTGTTGATGATGAGGGAGGACGAGGAGGTTTGAGATGCGAAGGACTTACAGGTTACTTGAAAAATTACTTAAGGACAAATCACGGTGTTGGCGTCGTTCCTCCTCCTATGGATCCTGCCAATCTTCATATGTTGGAAGGCGTAGACATGGATGATAGTGATCATGAGGATTATGATCCGACGGTGCGAAATCGTGACGGGGATGAGGATTATTTCTAATACATGTAATACTATGCATCTCTTAATAATTATGTTACGATTATTGGTTTTCAATCTCTTCATAATTATGTTCTATTTAATTTTGCATTTTTACTAATTATGTTCTATCTACTTGCGGGTCATTCAAAAAAGATGCCTCGAGCGAATGTGTTCAAGAGAATGACGGGAGGTTTGAAGTGTAGCCTCGCTAGGGCAAGGAACGCGGGAAGAGGAAGCGTCGAGCCACCACCACCGCCACGGGATAGGGGGCAGGGCAAAGGCGTCGTGCACCCGACCACCGTCGCCACCACCCGGTGGTGCACGAGGAGGAGGAGGAGGAGGAGGAGGAGGAGGCGGAGGCGAGGCGGAGGGCGAGGACCTCTCGGCGTCGCCGGCACTTGGACCGCTTCGGCGTCGCACCACGCTTGGACCGCTTCGGCGTCGCACCACGAGGAGGGACTAGCCAGAAGTGCGGGAGGGGTTCCTCTTCCTCTGCTCGGAGGCGTGTCTACTTGCGAGGCCCCTCCGGACTCCGGATCGACAACCTCGTGAGGAGAGCGGCCGACCATAAGACCAACACGGCCAAGGTAATTTACTTTACACTTTAACACTACTTTCTTATTTTTCAGGTTTCAAAATCGTAATAGGAACTAATAGTTATTCTTGATCATTTGGGCGGGGGGTTTTGTTGTCACCGCGAACTTCGGTTCAAGGACGCCTTCCCCGCCGGCATTCTTGGTATTACGGTGAGGAAGCACTACCCGCCTTGTTAAAATCGACGGAGAAGAGTATCTTTGTCCACGTCGTTCCACCGATAACGGACTTTCTGGACAACTATGATGAGGATGGCATAAAATATGGTAACAAGGCCATTCGTGTGGTCAAAGAGTTTTGGGTAAGTCTATGTCGCCTTTGTACAAATACATCGCTCCAAATTCTAATGTTAGAAATAATGACTTATTACATTGCTTCTATGTGCGTAAATACTTCAAGTGCGAGGAGGGATACGAGGCTGAGGCGGAGGAAGTGGCTCTAAACGCCTGTTTCAAGCATGTGGCGGACATGTGGTACGAGGCACGCGGCGGCAGGCCGTCGGGGGCGTGGTACAGCGATAAAAAGGAGAACGAAGGCTCGATAGCGAGGAATGGAAACGCTGAATCGACCAAAGAACAATACATGGAGGTAAATATTGAATGCTCATACTAAGTTTAATTATGCTTAATGTGATTTTTATAATCTGTGTTATACTTGGTGTCTGTAGGTGATTCGGAGTGGTGCTTGTTGCATAGTCGTTCTTTGGGAGCTTGGTGGACAAGTGGGTCGTCTGAGACTATCGGGGAGGTCCGCAACGACTACGGGACCGGCGTGCCATGATGCAGTGTACCACACCATCAAGGCAGCGTTAATCTCGCGACCTACCAAGCTAGATATGTAAGTGTTATCAATTCTTATTTTCTGATGTGCAACTCAATACTTTCTTACCATTCTAGCTACTTTTCTTTTTTCTCACACGGGGAGCTTGAGACACATGGCACGCCAATCAAGACGCTTTCGAGGCCTTTGCTAACTCCCACACGGGCAGGTATAAAGATCCCGCGGTCGTCTTCAACCCCGAGGTGGGCCCGAAGCCTACACCAACCCGACCGCCTACGAGAAGATCAAGTAGGTACACCAAAGTGGCGAGGAGCAGTATGGAGAAAGTTTCGATCCCCGCGACCCCACGACATTGAGGGGACATCGCCATGATCGCCGGAGGAGGCAAGAAGCACGGGCGGTACTATATAGGTGATAGCGTTATCAACCCGCACAACACAAAGAAGCTATCGAGCTCCGAAAGCTCGGGAGGCCCGGTGATACGCGGCGGCCAACCACTTTAGTGCTACAGATCTCGGACTTGAGGTTTATATATTTTTATTTAAGGTTCATTTATCGTTGAATACTATTTCTCCGTGTTCTAACTTTGTGTTGAAATAGGCCCGGATAGAGGAAGAGAAAGCGGCGGGAGGAGGCCGAGGAGGGGGAGGCGGGCAAGGGCTCTGGCGGAGCAAGAGAGGGCTCGAGTGGAGCAAGAGAGGGCTGAGCAGCACCGACCGAAAGAGCATGGAAGCTCTCCTAGCGTACCTCCAGCGTGTTGGTGGCCAGGTTGGTGTGCAGCTGCCACCGGAGATCGCCCTTCCCCGCCCCGGCCTTTCGCCCCACCGCCGTCTACGGTCGGCCGTCGATCTTCCCTCCACCGCGCATGGAGCTTCTCTGTGAGTTTGTCTCCCGTGAACTCGAAATATGCATATATGAATGTGAATGGATATGATCTGGAGTTTTGAATGCACCATGAGATGTGCACGTGGACATGTGGTTGTCGGCCATCGAGCCGTTGTTTTCTTGCAGGTTGGAAAGCCCTCCGTGCGAGGGGGAGGTTTGCCGAAATTTCTAACTATTTCTCTTCTTTTTTCAAGTTAATAGATTCTACCTTAAATTTTGTCTCACAAATTTCTAACTATTTATCTTTGCCTACGTGCAGGAAAATTCTCATGCCTCGAACCCAACTCCGAACCAATCTCAACCGGACGCTTGGGGGAACGCTTGGCGAGGTTGGACGCCGTGGCCCGTAAATTTGTCATGTTTTAGGTTGAAAACTTGTGCACTTGTGGTTGCACTCATGAACATGTGGTTGAACTTGTGACTTTGTTGGATATTATGTAATATATATGTGGTATTATGAATTTATCGAGCTATATATGTGGTATTATGGATATTATGAAATCTATGTATGTATATATATATTTATATGTGTCAACAATGTCTTTGGAACAAAAAAAAAAAAAAAAAGGTCAATTTCCGTGAGCCACACACGGAAATTGATCAAATATTTCCGTGAGTGGCACGGCTCACGGGAAATTGACTAAATATTTCCCGTGAACTCAATTTGACACACGGAAAGGGAGAGGATATCCCGTGAGCTGCACCGTTACGCTCACGGGATATCCCCGAAAAACGACGTTTCATGTCCCCCGTTAAGTATATCCCGTGAGCTTTCTAGAATCACGGGAAAGGATATCCGTGAACATGGTCCGTGTTCACGGGGAAAGAGAGATTTTCGGTCGTTTTTTCCCGTCAACGATATCCCGTGTGTTACACACGGGCTATCCTTTCCCCGTGAATAAAAAGGGTCTTTCCCGTGAGCGTCGGGCTCACGGGATATCAGGCGAATCCGGTAGTGAAAGGTTAATTACATATATGCCACATACTTAAGCCTGCCGGTTATGCCAATCCTTTAGCATCTGCCAATATTTATTGTAGTGTATCCTGTTGGAATCACGAACGACCACGAGAACATAAACAAGTAGATAAGGAAATCTCGACGAGGAATCTTGGCTGTTATTAATCATAACACAACTCGGCTAATATAGCCACAACTTTCGAGCCACAAACTCAGATGATTCACCTACGCCACATGAAACGGTCCTCTGACCTGACCAAGCCACGCCTCCAAACGAACGTGTGCCCGGCTAACATGCAGCTAATACTAGCTCAGGTTTTATTTCCAACATATATCCTGCATTCGTACTTCTTTTGTACGAGAACGTGTCCTGCATTCGTACTTAGACTGTCAATCTTGCTTTGGAGTTCACCTGCTCCTGGTCAGTGGTTTTCAGATCCGTCACCTCGTAGTTCCTCCGCGTACCGTCCCTGAGGCACGCGATGTCGTGCGCAACGTCGTCCATGGTGGGCCTCATCGACGGTGCGAGCTGCGAGCACGCCACACCGAGCTCAAACAGCTCCAAGACGACGACGACCTCCATCTGCGAGCCAAGCGGCAGCAGCGAACGCTCGACGACGGTGTCGTCCAAGTCCTGCTGCTGCTGGTGCTGGAAGAGTTTCTTCTTGGCCCAGTCGTGCAGGCCGTGCCCCTCCTCGGAGATCACGTCCGTCGGCCTCTTCCCGGAGATCATCTCCAGCAGCATCACCCCGAAGCTGTACACGTCGCCTTGCGTCGATGGCCGGCCTCCCAACCCATACTCTGCAACGCATGCATCAGAATTTTAAGCCAGGAGACTGTGTGCCAGTGCCACATCGCATGTGTTGCTCACGTACTTACCGGGAGCGATGTAGCCAACAGAGCCCTGTAACAGCCGAGTGATGGAATTGCACACGGACGTCGATGCGTCGCCGATCACCGCCGGATCTCTGACGCCGTCGGTCATCACCAGCTTCGAGATGCCGAAATCGGAAACGACGGCGGTCATGTCGCCGTCGAGGAGGACGTTGCTGGGCTTGAGGTCGCAGTGGACAACCTTGACGGGGGCGTGGTGGTGCAGGTACGCCATGCCCTCGGCGACGTTGCTGGCCACGCTGAGCAGCAGGTCCAGGTCCAGACGGGGCCGCAGACCTGCCGCTGCCGGTGCCGGCTTGCCGCCGGACGGAGGCCCGTGGATGAGGGTCTCGAGGCTGCCGTTGGGCATGAAGGGAAGCACGACGGCCTTGAACTCCGGCGTGCTACACGCCGTGATGACGCGGATGAGGTTCCGGTGCCGGATGCTCCTGAGCACCCGGCATTCCCTCTCGAAGCTGCCGGCGATCACCTCGCCGGGGTGGCCCTGGTTCTGGTTCTGGTTCTGGTGCAGGACCTTCACGGCTATCACGGTCTCGCCATGTAGGACACCCCTGTACACATGTCCGTATCCTCCTTTCCCGATCAAATTCGCTTCTGAAAAGCCGTTGGTCGCGTCGACAAGCTCCCAATATGAGATCCTTGGATGCTCCATCTCCATTTCGCCAGTGGCATTGACCAGTCCTGTCGGGAAACGTGAGAGTTGACTAGATGGGGCTGTCAACCTCGAACGACCCCTCATCAGGTAGTGATCAAGAACAACGTACACCATGGCCAACAAGCCAACAGCAGCGGCGACGACGACGCCGATGGCTATGTACAGGAAGTGGCCATGTGTTCTTCTGATACATGGCGCCATGCCGGGAATAGATCCACATAGGCCAGGATTGCCGAGAAATGAGTCCTCAGTGAGGTTTGCAAATGACCCTCCACGGCACACCTCACCGGTGAACTTGTTGTGTGAGAAGTTGGCAAACTGCAGGAGCGGCAACCCTTGTAGGGATCGAGGAATCGTACCGGTAAGGTTGTTGAAAGAAACATCAAGGAAATGGAGGTTTTTCAGGGTGCCTATGGAAGATGGAAGGTACCCAGAGAGTTTGTTTCCCGACAAGTCAAGAGCTTGAATCATCTCCGTATTGCCAAATTGCAATGTTATGGGCCCCTCCAGGAGATTGTTAGAGAGGTTAAGGTATATACTAATAAGCCCAGGTAAGCTAGTAGGAATCTGACCTATAAGTTTGTTGTGAGAAAGGTCCAGTTTCTGTTGGCAACTAAGACCAGGTGGTATAGCACCTGAGAGCTGATTATGGTCAAGAAGAAGTTCAGCCAACGTAGTGAGGTTCGACAAGGTCTCCGGTATTGTGCCTCGAAGACCGTTATTCGATATCTTGATGTAAGCTAGTTGACGAGCTAAGCCGATGGATTTGGGTATTTCACCATTGATCTGGTTATTTGAGAGGAGTATCTGTGTAAGGTTGCGTGGATGGAACACCTCAGTGGGGATTGGCCCCTCCAACATGTTATATTGTAGCTGTAAATCTGTCAACGAGTGGAGGTTTCCGATGGTGGGAGGAATTGCACCGGTGATCGCGTTGTCTTGCAGGTGGAGCATGGAGAGATTGGCTGACGACAGGTTGCCGATGATCGCCGGGATCTTGCCTGCGAAGCCGTTGGATGCCAGTCCAAGCTCTTGCAATCCGGTGCAGTTCACTAGAGAGGCAAGGAAAGGCTCAAGGTCAGTGTTCCCGGCATCGCTTGAGAAGCTGTTGCCGGACAGGTAGAGAAACTGGAGGTATGGCATCTTGTTGAACATTTCTGATGGCAGCAGGCCGCCAAGGTGATTGTCAAGCAACAACACCCAGCTAAGCCGGGTGAAGTTGGACATGGACAAGGGGATGCTGCCTTCGAGCTTGTTTCCGAAGAGGATGAGGAGCTGCAGGCGCGGAAGCTGGCACCGTGCAGAGAAAGGGATGTTGCCGGTGAGGGAGTTGCTGCTCAAGACAAGGGAGGTCAAGGAGGTGCAGTTGCAGACGACAGCCTCCGGGATGCTACCGGTGAGATTGTTGTAGCCAAAGCCTTAGTGCCCGGAGCTGGGACAGCATGCCGAGCTCCGGCGGGATGATGCCGGAGAGCTGGTTCACTCGGAGATCAAGCGTCTTGAGAGCGGAGAGGTTGCCGATCGCCGGAGAGATGATGCCGCTGAGGTTATAGTCGTAGAGAATAAGATGTGCCACACGCTTGGTCGAGTCACATGTGACGCCAGTCCAGTTGCAGCACATTTTGGGGAGCCCCAGTCGGAGAGGTTGCCCTGGACGCCGGACTTGAAGGCGAGGAGAGCAGCACGGTCAGTGGCATTTGAATCCACTGAGGTGACAGCAGCAATGGCGATGGCAATTAGGGTGAGGAATAATCGAGGCATTGTGGGGATTACAATTGCAATGAGGTTTGGATTGTTCCAGCATTGCTATGGAATGTAGGGGTGATGAAAGGCTACGCTATGGGTTTCGTTTAAATAAGGGAGTAAAGGGTGAGGGAGTGGGTCCTGGCTGGCAGGCGTTCACTAAGGGTCAAAGTTAATGGTGATTAGTGAATACTTCAAAAGCATGATATCATGGCCTACGTACTAGTGGTGAGATCATATTGACCTTATCCAGATTTGATTTCTATCTTTTGACGACTAACTAAAGGCAGGCACACCGCAGTACCGCACACTACACGTGTTGGTCCTTCATCCTACAGAACCTGGAACATTTCCCCGTTCCGAGCTAACCGAAAAGTGTTAGGATACATAATTTTATATATATTCCTTATTTCAGATACATAACTCTTATAACTTTCGGATGAAATACAATCAAACCTAACAGGCCTTTGTGGATACTTGGTCACTCTGGATTATTACGATCAACAAAGGGCATAATCCAATCCTTCATTCGAATGCCATCAAGTAACTCGGCAAAAGCGTCAGACCAGTGTGGGGCACTGCGCAATATCATGATGAAGGGGCCTAGTTGGATTTTTGTGGAGATTAAGTCGTTGATTAGGCAAGAAATGGTCAGACATTAACTAAATGATAGAGATCACAGTGGGTGTCGCTAACTGGCTAAACACAGCAAACAGAATAGCTGCATAAACCTGCAATGCCGGGCGCATGAGTGGAGACAGCACGCCAGGGCACACCATAAGCTAGTCCACTGCACAGCGGTTATATGGGCAGATGAACTTCAGAATTGATCGTCCAAAATCTAATATAATCTCATGTTACATCTATAACCACGTATAGACAATGAGTGAGTTATTTTACAAGAAAGAATTACAATACAGAAAATATAGGCGTAATACTCTAGCTTCTAGACAAGGCCTATATATACAGACACTCAACTGAAAGACTTGTAAGTAATTATGCCGCAAGGAGTTTCTGGATGTCCTTCTGCAAGAAAATTTATAGCAAGGAGACTGTGAGCAACGTGGAATGGTAATGCAAACGGAAAACCGCAGGGTGGTCGGCACAAAAGGGTTTGGATTTCTTCTTAAGCAAGTGGCCGAAGAAATCATAACCGCAAGAAGACAGGTGAGCGTGCCACTCGATGAAGCACAAAAGTGGGCATTTTAAAACTAAAATCGACCGAAAAGATTTCAAAGATAATGATTGTGTGGCGAAGCTGTCTTAATGCACTGAAATGTGACAGGAAGAACAGGTTGAAAGCAAAATTGTTGCTCAAATCAATGCTAAGATAAATGGAACAAGAACTGATGGGATCTGGCTTTCCACTTCAAAATGACAGCACAAAAACACGATGAAAGTCGAAAACTGATCCATTACTGCAACTTGAGAATATTTTATACCAAAGCCAATACTGGATGCTTCTTTTGACAAAGTTAGCCCCAGAACATCAGTAAAAGCCTCTCTACCAATGAAACTAATGAGAACTTTAGCCAAGCAATCTTAATGCCACCGTTGGCATGCTCAGGGCTGCTAGAGCATGGGCGACTCATGTATTATCATGACTTAATGAGGACTGTCGTCGACAGATTCTTTTCATAGGCCTAATCTATTTTTCAGCACTGTCAAATACGAACTGTTAGAACCACTTGGAAACTCCATATGAAGCTCTCTGTTATAGCCTTGTAGGGCCAAAGAGTTAACAATTGAAGCCCAGTGTGACAAGGTTAATTTCAGGTGGATGCACCAGGCACCCTAGTTGCTAACTATCAAGTGCTTTCTGTGCTATTGGTGTACCAGGCACCAAGCATCAAGAAAAATTTAAAACGTCATTCCTCAAGACTCAAGATGGTCACTAAAGCAACTTTATGAGCAAAAGATGTTAAATGACACTCCAAAAAGATGGTCGTCTAAGTCATCATCCCTAAACGTGATGTACACAATCTATTACTGGGTTCACAGGTTGTTAGTTTGTTGTATCTTTTATTTCAAATTTAATGTAAAAATCAGCTGTTGAGGGCAAATTGATTTAATTTTTAGTTTCATTTATTCTTCAAAAATGTTTCTTAGGTTATAGATATTATGATTATATGCTTCCGCTTAATTGACACATGTTATGTCACAATATCAAAACTTAATAGGGAAATGAATGATTGATAGAACTGCATAGGCATATGCAATTAAGTGCCGATCACCTAATTAGGTAAAGAAAAATGTTCATTTTGAGTAACAGAGTCCAAAAATAGACTGCATATACAAAGAAGGTGTGACATAGTAAGTTAGAGATGTAAATATGTAATCACGCACCTCAATCTGGAACGGTGAAGTTGTTGGTGGATATCTCTCAATAACTTTACCATTCTTGTCCACTAAGAACTTCTCAAAATTCCACTTGACTAGATCACCCAAAAATCCTCCAGCACTGGACTTCAGAAATTTATAGATGGGGGCTGTATTAGGTCCATTGACATCAACCTGACATTGTAGAAATAAGAGAAAAGATACATCATGCACAATATTTTTATTTTATAAAGTCAGACAATGTTAAGTAGGATAAACTATGGAAGAGATGAATGAGCTGCCTGCAATTACCGTACCTTGTCAAAAATAGGAAATTCAGCTTTGAATCTTGTACATGCAAACTGCTTAATCTGAGTATTCGATCCAGGTTCTTGTGCACCGAATTGATTGCAAGGAAATGCCAGGATCTCAAACCCTACATATCAAAAGAAATTATTAAACAACACAATACAGGATGTCAAATCTACTATTAGCCCAAGAAGCCAAGGTTCATGGCTTCATGGTAACATCAACATTTCCTTTTCATGTATCTGAGAGGAAAATGTGCATCAAAAACTCTAAAGTTGACTTTTGAAACTAACTGCCAACATTTGGAATGGCTGTACGCACTAAGGGGCGAACCAGCCCAAAAATCAAGCAGGGGCCTGGTAACTACTGTGCTTTACAAATACCACAAATAAGGCCCAACGTCCACTGAAACAGAAAAATGAGCATGGGCATGCCCAGGCTGGGCTCAATGTGGGTCCACCCCTATACAGATATAGTAAGCAAGAACTACTCACTTATGATGACTCAAGAAATATTGCAAAAAACAATAGAAACCTTTAACCTCCTAAACCTATGCCCACTCGACAAGAAATCAGGACACTTAGCAAATGCATTGAGATGGTCCAGTAAAACAGGTGTATTGGATATGAACAAACAAAAAGGTCACTTACATAATAACAAGGGGCCTAATTGAATGATCCCATAAATTGGCACAAACAAGAACCATCAGCATATATTAAACTGCTGGTCTTGATCGTGTGGTTTTTATGAGATAATTAGGATCAAACGTACATCAACTAAACTTGTGGCGATCCTTGAAATATAGCGTCTAGTTTATATTTTCTAAAATGATAAGTATACATAACATTGTTCAGTGCAAATTGTCGTACCTTGAGTCTTGTACTTTTCATAGATATGAGACAGTTCAGTGTAATTTGCTGTTGTCAACCCACTGAGATTCACAGATGAATGCCAAATTAAATGCCAGAAAATAATAAATAAATTACCATAGAATGTGGTTGGTGAAAGATTTTTCATGAAATTACCATTGAGAAGCAACATTAACAATCAGCAACACCTTATTCTTGAACTTTTTAAGAGGAACATCTTTTCCATCAATGTCCTGAAAAGTGAAGAATTCTTTCAGCTACAAGTGCATACATATTCGATCTATTAAGATAGAGTACTAAAGTTATTTCTTCATGTATTTTAAGCGTTCAGAAGGGGCTCTGCCCTTCAATTGAGACAGAAAAGAGTCGATCCAGTTTATAAGGAAAAGAACTAGGCCTGAAAAACCTTACACTTGCAAGGTTTCCTCATGTATCCATATGCAAAATGGCAATACCACAATAGACTACTACATGTGGAGGAAAAGCATTGGGGAAACATAAATTTCACAAACTTCAGATTTCACAACTAAACAAATGATATCTCATAAAATTTCTCATAATAAGCTCGCTTTGTTTTACTTTTTTTTTTCACTGTGGCCCTGCCTGAACATGTATTGCATGTACAATTCAGATATTTCTGCAACTAACCACCCTGCTAGTTTAAGTCATTCACTAGCATATAGCTGGTTAACTGGTCCAATAAGTCTAGGGCTACAAAAATTTCCCAACACCATCCTAAAAACAATGCTTTAAAATGCCCACCTTCAAACTTTTGCGTGAACCTTAGATTTGCCAAAAAAGTTGACAGGAAAATACAAATATTTGCAAGTTCAATCAATCGAAAAATATGCACATGAATGAACACACTACTGAACAGCAATATCCATGGTGGGTTTAACACCGTCATCTTAAAGCGTGACTCAGATGCAAACTTATCTCTACCACAATCACACATCAGAAAAAGAATAGGTTTGTTCTGTGAAAGTTCAACAAGTCATCTATCTAGTTGGTTAACATTAAATGCCAACAAACGGAAATATCCATTATTATATTTTTTGGCGAATGGTAGATGGAAAACATGTGTCCTTTGCATCCTTAAAATTCAGAAGAATGGGAATCAATCAGTATACTGCTATAATACTCTGCGCCCTTGGTACCTAACCTTAGAAAGACCTGATCTGAAAAACTAGTTGTGACTCTGTCAATCTGATTTGGCCAACTTCAGCCAAGTTCACCAGCTATAAAAAAAAAACATGTTTGTCACAAAATTGACCCGCCCATGTTTACAAATTTGTGCCTACCTCAACAACTCCTTAGAAGTTAGAACACATAATTCCACAAATCATTATATGATTCGCAACACATTGCAACCCTGCTAGCAGGTGGGATCGATCTCTCCGCCATGGAGCTCAACATGGCAGGGATTGGCGGAAGATGAGGTCAGCTAGTTAGGCCTTGATCTCTTTATTTCTTTCTTGTCGCAAATTTGTTCCAATGCAATCGATAGTGTAAGATCCAGTAGAAGTAGGGGTGGTGATCCAGGTAATGCTCGTGTTACCGGATCGACCATAGTTTGTAACACTCTTTACGCTTAATGAAAAAAATGCGCCTAGGCGTGTTCTTGAAAAAAACACATTGCAACCCTGACACTGATGCTAATGCTAATGTGCCTTTCTAAAAAAGATAGTGATGATAATGTTGCCATACACATTTGGTTTCGAGAGCAAGCCTTAAATAGTATCCACTTAATGGATGTTTCAGCCAATTATCAAACATAACAGCCAGCCAGCGCCACGAAACACTTCAAAACACCAATCAGTATATGGTTGCAACGCCCCACCAGCCACCTACTACCCCAACAACACCACCTCAAGTCCTCAACGCCCGCCTAATACAGTAACAGCGGGCAGGCACAACAGGCAGCAAGACAAAAACAGTCTAAATCAGACGGTGCTTCCATAACGCCCGCACAAACGGTTTCAGGCATGTCAGCACGTCACGCAGTAGGCTATGTCGAAAATAAAATAAATCAAGGGACCTATGGCGAGCGGAAATCTCAACAGAACAGAAGAGACAGGCCCACCCTTAACGGTGTAGTCGTAGATGCTCTTGTCGGTGGCGGCGGTGGCGTAGGCGACGCCAGGCGCCCGCCTGCGCGCCGCCGTACGCGGCGCCGCGACGGAGGCCCCAGCCCAGCCCGTCGGGTGATGCGGGAGACGCACGAAAGTGGATGCCGCTCCGGCGGCCGCCGAGGGAGCCGCGAGGCGGTGGCAGCGGCGGCGGCGGCGGCGGTTGCGGCGGGGCTAGTGAACGCGGGAGCCATGTGGCGCGTGGCGATGAGAGAGAGGGGAGCGGCCGAGTGGGAGCAGGGGGGCGGCACTGCGTGCGGTGGCGAATAAAGGTTGCGAGCGGGTGGTGATGGGGGTTGGTGCTTTGCTGGCGGAGACGGATTGGCTCGTGGCGATTCTGGTGGGACGAGCTTTTGTGGATATGCCCCCTCGTTTATGCCTTATTTCTTTCTATGTACTCCCTCGAAATATAAGCATTTCTTAATTCAGGTTATCTTGTGTTTAATTTGATTTATATATATATATATATATATATATATAGGGTGAGGTTTTTCTACTCCCAAGAGTAGTTACTCCCACTTAAGTAACCGCACAGTAAAGAGTCCGGCCTGCAGTCCGTTGAAGCTAATGCGTTGAGAACGTGACCCGCTGGTGCATACGAGATAAAAGGCAGGTGGCCACGCGTACTTCCATGAAAAACGGATCTCACTACTCACGTTATTTAATAGTTTGTTTCATTTTAACGATGGCTGGGAGAGTCCATGCGTATTTGCCTTGTTGCGAATATGCAAGTAGTGAAGAGTATATACACGAGTATATACACATACTTAATTTTCATATAAGAGTATATATTCATACTTTTTTTAAGACGAGTACATACTCATACTTTTTTCTTGAGTATATATTTATACTTTTTTGAAGAGGAGTATATACTCATACTTTTTTTCATATAATAGTATATACGAGTATATATTCATACTTTTTAAGAGGAGTATATACTTATACTTTTTTTTTTTTTTCTTGAAAGGAGTATATATTCATACATTTTTTTCTTGGAAGGTGTATTTATTCATACTTTTTAAAAGGAGTATGTATGACTACTTTATTTTTAGTATGCATACATACGTCCAGATTTAGCTAGCATGCATATATATACTCCTTTTTTTGCAATAGAGTATGCACATACGCTAAGATTTTAGATAGTATATGTGCATACTTAGACCACATATGATCGGAGTATGTTTGTATACTAATCTCTGGAACATGACATGAAACAAGCAAGCAACAGGTTTGTCCAGGTTCTAGAGATTTGCTCGGAACTGCGTGTGCTCTGTCTTGTTCCGATCGCTGGCTTTAAAAGTCACGTAGCGTAGTTCCTGCATGGCATGGATCGAAGGGCCTCCGTCGTCTCCATTCCATGGAGCCAAGGGCCGCCGACGCCGGGGCAACTTGGATCCATTGGCGGCGCATGGGGTTGCCGTCGATGCACCGTTGACGAAGAGGGATCATGGATCCCACGACGATGCCGCGCGCCGCCGGTCGGAAGAATAAAGCTGGCAGTGTCAGGTGCGTCGCCGGGATGAGGCTCGAGAAATACCAGCCGGATGTATATACATGAATGAATGATTGAACTAAAAAATAAGCCGGCAGCCGGATAATTAATGGCCGTGAAGATCCAACTACAGTAGCTAAAAAATAGGACGGGTCTGGTGTAAGCCGCTAATTTAACCTGCCATCGCACCGTCCTACGCGCGACCTGGAATTGTATGTGCATGTTGGTGGGAGTAGTTACTCCTAGGGAGTAGAAAAGATTTTCCATATATATATATATATATAAAAGTCAATAATATCTAATGAGGATTATTAGATCCAAGTTAAATAAGTAAGACATTGTAATTGTATTTAGTGATAGAAAAAATGATCAAACTCACAAATTTGGATAATAACCATAACCATAGGCATGACTGCCGAAACTGCCGCTAGCATGGAGGACCCCTCGCCCCCTCTTCTTTCTTCCTCGTGGCGCCTCAAAAAGGATGGTGATGCTACCAGGCGCCTATGGCATGACATGATCACACAAGGCCACGAGAATTGAAGAAGGCTAAGCATTTGTTTGAGTCATAGCCCATCAGGCCATGCGTGGAGTATCCCCACCAACTCACAAAATCCTAACCAACCTCAATCTCAATCTTTGATTGTCTTCCATTCCACGGTTTGCATCAAAGATTTAGCCATTTAGGACGTGTGTAGCGACAAGGAGCGTCTGAGGGCGGCGATTCGAGCATGCGACGACATGGGGGCACAGTTGAGGACGTCCCATACCGATCCATTTATCGGGTCCCTTCCTCTATTGCCTCCTTCATTCCTCTTTCCGCCCGTGGCATGGTCAAGGACTGGGGCACGAGGTGCTAGTGGCCTTACCCCTCTCATGTTGACATCAACGGAGTAACGAGCGAAGGAGCGGCATCAACAACGAGTAATGGCAACGAAGAGCACCAGCTCGCATATTCTCCCTCACTTGAAATCTTGAATGAGCTCCGCCACTAATAACTTGTCACCACCTACTAATCTGATCCAACAAACACAAGTACAGATGCAACAATGGAATGATCTAGATACAAATTTTGGAAGAAAGAAAATGGAAAGGATAGAATCGAGCAAAGCTCGCCTCGAGCCACAGCACGCCAGTTCGTGGTTCGGGTTCTCGCACTTCGGTAGGCTGACTCATTGCTACTCCTCCATATGTATAGGGTCGGCACAAACTGGTAAGATAGCCCATGCCATGTTTGACCCATGTCCCTTTATTGAGCCAACCTATGGTATTCTGGTAGTATCATGACATAACTATGATTAATAATTCATAACTCTTGACCTCAAAATATATTCATAACTCATGTTTCGGTGGCTTATTAGTTTCACGTCGTTTTACTCCAGATCAATTTGTTGATGTTTCATTTGGTGGAGCTAGGAACGGGTGCTTAATTTGTTGGGGGCAATTGCATATCTGCCCTCGTTTTGACATGCAACTGCATGGTTGCCCTTCTTTATAAGACTTTGCATGGTTGCCCCCTTTTTTGAATTGCAATGTTTGCCTTGCCCTCATTCTGTTAAATAGGACTAACAGTGTGTGCATATGAGTGTATAGTGACATATTTGCCCTTGGTATGTGAATGACAGTACAATTCGTCCATAATCTTTTGCTAGTATCACGTAGTAGTAAGCAATATATAGTAAGCAATATATATACATATATATTAGAGGCCCCGGTCATATTTAGACTAATAATATATACAAAGAAGATGTGCCAGTATCACATCAGACCAAAATAATGGCACTATATGCCAATATGACATGTCCAGATCACATCGACCAAAATAAGGGCACTATATGCCAATATAACATGTTCAGATCACATTCCAAGACCAAATGCAACTCCACTTAGATAACAGGCTGAAGAGCTTACACAATCTCACGAGGAAGCAAATCCACCATCGTCGAAGAAGACCGCTGTACTGCACGCCAAAGCTTGATGTCGTGGCACCCGCCCGCCTGACCAGCTCGTCGCTCGCCGAGCTGCTCGCAGTCCGCCCTCGTCGGCCCTCGCGCAGGTTTCCCGCATGCGCCGACCGTTGGCCGCCGGTCGACCGTCCGTCCGCGCCGGCAGGGTCGGCTCCTCCGCCCGTGCAAACCGACGCCGGCACCGGCCGGCGGCGGCGGCCGCCCGTCTGCCTCGCCCGCCCGCGCCGGCTAGCACAGCTACTCGTCCGTCCTTGCCCGTCCGCGTCGTGCTTGACCTCGCGTCGGCCGGCCGCACACACAGCGCGCCGCGCGCCGCCGGCTAGTCCGCCAGCGACGGCGCGGCTGCCCTACCGCGTCAGGTCCGTGCGAAAGAAGGAAGAGATGCGAAGGGATAAAGAAAGTGCTAGCTTGCCTTGACCAGGCCTGTGTGGCAATGCGGGGCAAACGGAGCGTTGAACTCTAACAGAACGAGGGCAAATTTGCAAACCGTAGAAAGAAGGGGCAACCATGCAGTTGGATGTCAAAACGAGGGCAGAAACACAATTTCCCCAATTTGTTTTAGAGGAAGATGCCGTGTTTTGCAGGAAAAGAAATTGAATTTTGTTCCTAGTCTATTTTCCTAGCACTATGCCATTCCCAAAATTTGGGGATTTCCTGGGTGTGCGCGCGAGAATACGTAGTTCCAGCTGGTGATAGCCTAGCGGACACGTGGAATGCCGTGCGCCCGGGCGAGGGTTGGTCTTTTTTCGACGAGCGCTGGAAGCTGGACCACGCAATTCATTGTCAGAAGCTCTATCCGCTTTGTTGCGGCGTACCGCGTCGCGTGCACGTCCAACTGTTCAAGGCCCATCACACACACAAAAGAACAAAGAGAAAAGAGGCCCGTCGGCTCGCTGCGTTCCTTGCTGGTCCATGCGAACGGGAATTCCCCGGTTGCCGTCGCGTTATCTGTTCTGTCTCACTTCACTCTTCCCATTCGTTTTATCTGGTGGTGCCCCCATCGTCCATCCCATTATGGCGTGTGGAGGTAACGAATGGACAGTGGTGTATGACCTGGATAACCTACTAAATCGAATAACTTCTCCAGTAATATCAATTTTTAGCTCATAACTTATAATATGAATAGTGTCATACCGACCTTATATGATCTTGGTATAAGTGCATAAGACAAATTAAAAGATGTATTTCTCTTTTTTTCCTACTAGAAAATATGCCCGTGCGTTTTTTACGGGTACACCGGATAATTTTTCTTTTCTTCCTCTATCATTTTCTCTTAACGGAAAAGATGAATTTTACTATCTATTGATTCTTTTCTTAAATATATGTTGTGTGTGGAAAAGACGGAATGGAAAGATGAACGTAAATTAATACATTTGTATTGGATGTGCAAACTGCAAACATGTTTTGAAACCGAACTTTTTATACTTTGTTTGGACGTATGCTATTATAGCTCAAAATTGAGCATGATAATAAGTTTGGGTTAGGCATGGAATATATAGTTTACCAATTTTCTAGCAAAAAAAAAAAAAAAAAGTTTATGAATTATTACTTTTTGTCTTTCGTTTTCTCTCTGTTAATAATATATTACATATGAATTAAATAGTACTCCGTAAATAAGACCATGCATAGACCAATACCCATATTATGGCCATACCTGTGTTGCTGATCGTTGGAGATTGGTGGGACTTTGCTGAGTCTATCAGGGAGACGATAAGTAGCCTGTTTTCTTTTCGCTCGTGATCCGTCCGATTTTTATACTCTGGTTTCTTTTTATTTCTGGTGGATAAAATCCTTTGGCTCGTAGCCATGGTAGAGTATGAGACAATACGGAGAGGCGAGGCGAACAGGGCGGACGACAGATCGACTCGTACTCTTATTAGACTCCGTAGACAGGATGACATGCACATGCTATAGCTTTCATCTTGCTTGTCTATCGTGTACTGAACTGGTTGGGCCTTTTGTTGTCCAAAATGTTGATCGGCTAGCAGCCAAAGGCCTGCTAGTGTAACATAACCTTCCAAATTACAGGCCCACATGTACTAATTATCGGTTCAACGACCTTTAACAAATACATATGTGCACCTATAATCTGAAAAGCACTATTAACTATTCCAACCGGGATCCGATTCTACGAGGTCATTGCGGTATTACAACAGTTTTCATACATAATCGAGTAAAACGGCGGAAGACTTATATATTACAATAATTTTACAACCATTTGTTTAAAACAAGTTTTACAACATATAAGTAGGAGTAACGGAAAGTTTATTACATACATGACACTAATGACCCCGCCCCGGTCTCACTTCTCACTCATCCTCACTATCTTCCTCGATGAATCGTCATGCAAAGACGGTCCTCGGTGCGCAGACATGACTTCTCGGTCTGCAACATGGGTTAACAAACCCCGAAAGTACGGGAGTACTCAACAAGACTTACCCGACTAAAGAAAATAGGAGAAGACTCGTGAATCTTTGGTCTAATAGGATTCAAGGTAAGGCTTAGCAAGAAGCAAGGACTCTTTTTGCGAGAAAAAGCTTACTAGTAGTGAATCCTTACTTTCAACATTTTAATCTCAATTTAGTTCCTCACCTATTCTAGGTGATCTTACAATATAGCAAACACTTGTAGAAGTTCCATTACCTAATCCATCTCTTCATAGTTCCATAATTAATCTACGATATAAGCACGAAACCGAAGTCTCCATATCCGAGAAGCACGGCGATTTCGAAATCGATTAACCCAAATTGGGGAGTTCTTTCCACCACGACATATGTAACACTTAAGCTTGCATATATCAACCCTTTCTTGGATACTCAAAAACGGAACGCGTCCCACGCCACCCGAGAGTACCGTACACCTCCAATCGGGACTTTAACCCACGAGGGGTAACATGTACTCCCGCCATCTCTCCACTCCCGGTGTGCGGTTTATGCGTTTCGATTTGACACCCCAAGATTAGGCTTACCGGAGTATGTGTGGGAACTAGTTTCGGCGTCACCGGGCGGCGCCCATTGACAGAGGCGTGCCATTGGCCAAAAGACCTCGGCGCAGATTGCGTTCCATAGTCTCGGTTACACAGGCCTACACGCCGGTCCTTAATCGACAAGGCGAAAATACTACACCGAGACTCCATTCTCAATGCAAATTACCCCGACCGGTCTCAAATTAACCACCATATCCCGGTATGGTTCCATCATATAGCATTCTTTCTCATCAAATGCCCATTCGAGCTATCATAAGAGACTTGTCACATTTTGACTCAAAAGTCTAACTATTTTAGCATGGCTAAGCATTTCTAAGCATTTTACCAAAACGGGCTATCAAGGTAGATATTGAAATAACCAAGGAATAGTAATGCATCAATTAGGTTATCACACAACTCCTATCACCTAATGCAAAGTAAAAATAAAGCAAAGGTGATATAAAGCTTTGTAAAAATACAAGGAATGTTTAAATGAACCGGGGCTTGCCTTGATTGTGAAATATCCCGACTCGGACGACGGATCGCGATACTGGAGCTAGGATCAACCAAATAGCCTTCCTCGGCTTGATCAACAACTTCTCGATCACCCTCGTTTACTATACCTAAAAGAATAATACATGCTTAACATGATGCCATGCATATAAACATGATGCGAGAGTGCATGAAAAGATAAACGCTTGAGTACGACTTTCCTTCACGATAAAGTTGCAACCTAACAAAACCAACTTGTTGAACTACTCTACGAGATATCATCACCATTGCCTAAGGAGTTCTCAAGGACCACTTGATAACGGCATGGTTTAGGGTTCACAAAACAATCCAAAATTCACCCAAAACCCTAGGTTATAAGACATAAAACAAATTATTCAACACATGAAATAATATAGAGCATGAATTAATAAATATTTTAACTTTCTCTAAACAAGCTCAAAATTTTTGTACAGGTAGATCATGTCATAAAACAGTACCAAAATAATTTTCATGATTTTTGGATAAATAAAATAATTATTAAAAATCAAGAAAGATGCATTTTTCAATTAAATTTTGTATTTTTTAAATCATGCCAAAAGTATTCAAATTTCAAGTTTCATATTTTTCCTGGATAGACATACCCATGGGAAGGCTACACAAAAATTTTCAGAATTTTTGAGCTAGTATTTGAATTTATACAAAATTTGGAAAATCGGACACTATTCAAATAAATAAAATTGAATAAAACATTTCAAAATTGGAAAAGGGTTTCGGGTTGAATCTTGGCCATTCACTCGCACGGCCCAGTACTGTACATGGCCTGCTACTGTACAAGGCGGGCCGGCGGGCGTGAACAATGGGCGGCAGCCGCTTGGTGAAACTTGTGTTGGGCGGCCAGGGAGCTACGGTGTTCGGCGGCTTTGTTGTTCGCGTGCCCGGCGGCACGCGCTCACCGGCGGCGCGCGGTGCTCACCGTAGCGGCAGCCGGCGGCGTGTTCGGCGTCGGTGATGGGCCAAAGGGAAGCGGAGAGGAGAAGGCGGCCCGGGGACTCACGGGGAACTGGGACGCAACTTGGTTTGGGCGGAGGCGCGGCGGAGCTAGGTCGTCGACGGCGACGGGGCGACGGCGCGGGCTCGAGCTCGGCGCTCCGGGGTCATCTGGGGTCAGGCTGGGACATGGGGCAGTAGATCACGAATCCATCTTCACAAGGGAGGGAAAGCGTAGAGTAAAGCAAGCAAAAGCTCACCGGAGCAAGGATGACGACGACTACGGGTCATGGCGGCGGCCGGCGGCCCGAAGGAGGAAGAAGGGTCAGCGGCGGCGATTCCGACAAATGTGGCGGGTTGCGGCCGGGTTCCGGAGGGAGGTTAGGAAGTTGCGGAGCTGCTGGAGTAGATGGTTGGGTGAAAAGATGGCTCGTCGGCGATTTAACGGGCGGGCGTGGCGGTGAGGCGGTTCGGGCGGCGGTTTTGAAAAAAGAGGAAAACGGCGACGACACCGCCTATTTATAGGCAAAGGGAGGACGGAGAGGTAGTTTGGAGAGGTCGCGAACACCTCCGGGTGGCCGGATTCGAGAGGGAACGACGGTGGGACGGCGCGTTAACGTTGGCGCCGGGCGTGGCGGGGAGAGAGTGGCCGGGTTCCTCAGAAATGGAGAAACCCTAACTTCCAATTTTCAAAATTACTCTCAAAAATTGAACTAAACTCAAAAATTTCCAAAAAGCAACTTGCCTTAATTTTTCAAGATCTACAATTTTCACAATTGAAACATTTTCAAATTCTGCCCCTAAATATGACTTTTTGAAATGCAGTTCAAAATTTTGAAATTTGAATTCAAAATTACTTTTAAAATCATGTAAAAACTTGAAAAACTTTGTACATGACTTTTGTTCCTCTCAACAAGATCTACAAACTAGCTTTTGGAATTTTTCTCAAATTATGCTTAGATTTTGAAATATAGAAAAGAGGGTAAAAAGGGTTTCATTGGAATTCAAAATTACTTTAAAATTTTGAACTAAACTTTGAAAACTCAAAGTACCAACTTTGCTCTATTTTGAAAACTCTACCTTTTCACTTTTGTGACCACCCTCAAAATCTTGATAAATTTTGAATAAAAAAAAAAAGGGGCAAACTAGGGTTAGAAACTAGGGTTTCCGACAAGGGGGATAGTTTAGGAATCTGATTCCTCTCGCGTCTTTTCGACCCGACAATGCATCCAAACATAAAATAAACTTATTTTAGTTCAATGCAACACATGGTGGGCTAAACATGCATGCTTTGCAATGATCATGATGACATGTCATGTTTTAGTGAAAATAACACCGTGGGTGTTACTGCCTAGGCACCAAGCACGCATGCGCCACGTGCCCAGGTAGCGGCTGGCCCGGCGTTGCCTCATGTATGTTTGCGTTTAGACTACGGTCAAGAGGGTTGACGGACGTAAAAGAGGCGAGATGGAGGCGGACAGATTTTAGGGGCATTGGCGTAAATTTTCATGTTTTATTATTAGGTATAGATGTATGAAATAATATGCTTATAGCTAGTTCATAAGTCACCATTATAGGTATCATATGGACGTGCGCAATTTCGTTACTCCCTAGATGTTGTCTTAAATCAAACATTCTAAACTTTGACTACAAATATACTCTTTTAGTTTGGGTTTAAAAATATGGAAGCTATTTAAGTAAATTGCCTCGAAATATAGTTTAAAGGCATATATTAACTATATTTTATATCAAAAGTTAGTAGTCCAAGTTGTTTTTGAAAACCATGTCAGTCTCCTAGGGTAAGTGGCAAGTGCTTTTAAGGGCAACATGACACTTAACTCAATCGTACTTCCACTGGGTGTCTGAGTGACAAGCCCCAGATCATGTGTTTGACAGTGAAAAATGTTCATACTCTCTAGCACTAGGATTTTCGTCAAAAGCTATAAAGAGAGAAACATTTCATAGAGAAGCACTTGCTTGTAACCGTTTTTATTTTTATTTTTAGAGGTGAAGTACTTAAAACTTGGTACTTCTCTTGACCATAGAAAATTTTTCGAAGGAAATCAAGATCTAAAACTTTTTACGAGAACCTAGAACCCTGCAAACGCAGTTTAAAGCGTTGTACGATAGCTACTTCATCTGATTTTTCACCTATTATATAGGACAAAAAATGAGCGCCAAAATACAAAAAGAACCGTGATTTAATCTCGTTGGGCCAATTACCTCACAATACAATGGGCCCAGAAAGTAGCCGAAACACTCCAAAAAATTAAGCCCAACTCATTCCATAACAAATGCGTTGGGTTTGTCAAACGCTTTTCTAGCGTTTATTATCACGGCTGTCCCTATACGATCGAACGGCCATGCTACATCCGTTCGAACCACACGATCAGCTACGGTCACCCGCGCCGCCCCGCCGCGCGGCACGGCAGCGGCCACGGACAGCGACATGCCTCCTCCCCGCATCGTCTTCCCTCCGCCCGCCGGCGACCCCGTCGGCGAACTGCGGCGCTCGTACCTCCGCCTCCTGGCGCTCTCCTCTACGCTCCGCCACCTTGACCAACTCCTCGCAGTCTCGCTCGCCTCCGGCCACTACGCGCTCGACCCAGCCCCGGCCACCGCGCTACTGCTCCGCTACGCCTCCCTCCGCGCGCCTCCCGGCCACCTTCTCCGCCTCTTCCGCGCCTTCCCCGCCCCGACCGGTTCCTCCGCAACGCTCTGCTCCGCTCTCTCCCGTCCCTCAGGCCGCACCTCCTCTTCCCGTCGCCGGACTCATTCTCCTTCGCCTTCGCCGCCACATCGCTCTCCTCTTCCTGTTCCTCCCGTGGCAATGACGCACTGGCTGCCGCACGCACGCTTCACGGCTCTCCGTGGCCGCGGGGTACGCGGCGGACACGTTCGTGGCCTCGGCTCTGGCCAAGCTCTACTTCAAGCTGTCCAGAGTGGACGACGCACGTAAGGTGTTCGACGCGGTGCCGTCGCCGGACACTATCTTGTGGAACACTCTGCTGGCTGGTTTTCCTGGCTTGGAGGCCCTAGAGGCGTTCGTGCGGATGGTGGAGACTGGGAGAGTGCGACCTGACTCAACCACCCTTGCATCCAGCCTGCGGGCAGCGGCAGAGGCATCACATATGGCAATGGGGAGGTGCGTCCATGGATATGGAGTGAAATGCGGGTTGGCAGAGCATGAACATGTTGTGACTGGGCTCATGTCACTCTATTCAAAGTGCGGGGACATGGACTGTGCACGGTGTCTCTTTGATAGAATGGAAGATCCAGATTTGGTTGCCTACAATGCTTTGATCTCAGGCTACTCAGTCAATGGCATGGTTGAATCATCGGTGGAGCTATTCAAAGAGTTGGTGGCCTCAGGACGGAGGCCAAACTCAAGCACGTTGGTTGCCGTGATACCGGTGTACAGTCCATTTGGTCATGAGCTGCTTGCTCGGTGCTTACACGCGTTTGTTGTCAAGGCCAGGTTGGATGCAGATGCTCTGGTGTCGACAGCACTGACCACTTTATACTGTAGATTAAACGATATGGATTCTGCAAGGAGCATATTTGATGCAATGCCAGAGAAGACCATGGAATCATGGAATGCAATGATATCCGGGTATTCCCAGAATGGCTTGACGGAAATGGCAGTTGCACTTTTCCAGATAATGCAGGAGCTCGATGTGCCGCCAAACCCCACCACCATTTCAAGCACTCTTTCAGCCTGTGCACAGCTTGGAGCTTTGTCTCTGGGGAAGTGGGTGCACAGGATCATCTCCAAGGAGAAACTTGAACTCAATGTCTACGTCATGACAGCGCTCATTGACATGTATGCCAAATGTGGAAGCATTGCTGAAGCTCGGAGTATCTTTGACAGAATGGATAACAAGAATGTGGTCTCCTGGAATGCGATGATATCTGGATATGGCCTCCATGGCCAAGGTGCTGAAGCTTTGAAGCTCTACAAGAGTATGCTGGATGCATGCATTCTTCCGACAAGCTCCACCTTCCTGTCAGTCCTCTACGCATGCAGCCATGGAGGATTGGTTGACGAAGGGCAGAAAGTTTTCCATGTGATGACTAATGAGTACAGAATCAGCCCAGGTATCGAGCATTGCACATGTATGGTGGACCTCCTTGGCCGGGCAGGAAAGTTGAATGAAGCTTTGGATCTCATCTCTGAATTCCCTCAAAGTGCCATTGGACCTGGCGTGTGGGGAGCGCTGCTTAGCGCTTGCATGGTCCATAAGAATAGTGACCTGGCAAAATTGGCTTCCCAGAAGTTGTTTGAGCTAGACTCAGAGAATGCGGGCTACTACGTGCTTCTATCTAATTTGTACACATCCAAGAGGCATTTCTCTGAAGCAGCTGTGGTGAGGCAAGAGGCCAAGAACAGGAAGCTAGTGAAAACACCAGGGTGTACTCTCATCGAGATAGGCGACAAGCCTCATGTCTTCATGGCCGGTGACCGTTTTTCACCCACAGTCAGAGGCTATCTACTCATACTTAGAGAAGTTGACCGCAAAGATGATCGAAGCTGGGTACCAACCTGTGACAGAGGCTGCATTGTACGATATTGAAGAGGAAGAGAAGGAGCACATGGTGAAGGTGCATAGCGAGAAGTTGGCCATCGCCTTTGGGCTCCTCAGTACAGAGCCGGGGACAGAGATCAGGATCATCAAGAATCTTAGGGTGTGCCTGGACTGCCATACCGCTACCAAGTTCATTTCCAAAGTGACACAGAGGTTGATTGTAGTTAGGGATGCATCCAGGTTTCACCATTTCAGAGACGGGGTTTGCTCCTGTGGTGATTACTGGTGATTCACAACATATAACTTAGATTCTTTTTTTTAAAAAAAAAAAAAAAAACTAATTGTCCATGAAGCACATCTCATTGTGCTCAAGGATTGAATCTTAAGTACAGGGCTTCATTTCCATTTAGCTGGCGGGAGCTGCCAGAACTTATTGATAACCAGCAGCCGATTTCGGACTTCCTCTGCAGGGACAGTTTCTAGCAATCCAAGCTACAATTTCACTGGATCATACTAGAAAGTCGTACCAACGTATGGTCAAAATGTCAGTATGTCATTGCTGCCAACAAAGACATCGTGCTGAAGCAATAAGACATAGCATATTGTAGATTGAATCAATTGGCCAAAGATGTCGAGTACAAAACGATACATAGTTTTGCCAAATAAGATAACAGAAGGAGCTGTAGTGCTGTACAGTAGAATCACTGGAAGCTAAGGCAAATTTTATCAGTTGTTTTCTTTGATGCCAAGGTATTATCACTTCAATTTTTTAACGTTAATGGAGGGGTAAAGTACAAAATCCCAAAGTTTGCATACTTTGTATTCGGTTACGAACAACATCCCAACATTTTTTTTTTACTTTATCAGACCAATTCAAGCTATACAATATGAATACTTGAGTAGTAATCTTTGATAGCATTATGAACAAAAAGACTAAGACGAGTGATAAACATGCTTCGTCAAATGTCCAAGTAAGAAAAAAAGAAATAACTTTAAACTACTATGGGTGTTGTTCCTTCCTAATTACAGAATGCCAGTGTATGGGTGTGAGCTCAATTCAGGTCTTCAGGATATGACTGGGACATTCCAGTATCCTCTGTAGGTCACTGAAGGTTCTTAGCAAGGACACATGAGCATGGCCTCAGGCATAGAACATCGGTAGCCTTGTGAATTGTGATTGTGGCCAGCTCAAGATAAACAAGTATAGCACAGTCTAATTCACCACGACTTCACCATAAACAATGTGACAAAATGAAGACTGAAATGCTGTGGCACACCATTCAAAAAAAAAAAAAAAAAATGCTGTGGCAGTTGGAAGCACTAGCATAGCCTAGTATCTATTTGCTGCACCTCCTCAAGAATCATGCCTAACGAACATTGCTGCAACTGGATATAAAACTCCAGAGATAGTGTTACTATTTCTATCTTAATCTCGCTTGGCCTCCTTGGCTGCTTTCACTTTCTACTACCATAACAAATCGGCACACAAAAAATTCTACACATCCTGTTTCCACTGCCATACTGTTCGGCCCATACGATGTGAAAAGGAGAAACTTTCTGTTCTGTTCAGTCATCCATTTTCACCACCAATGGAGCTGCAACCAGGTAACTTGACTAGTCCTTTTTCCTGCATCCATGCCCGGATAGCTAGAGATTTGTCCCACATTCCATTCGAGGTATACAGGTTTGATATCAGCACATATAAATCTGGTCTTTCAGGATGAAGCACCATCATCCTCTTGATAGCCTCTTCTCCAAACTGTAACCTTGAATGGAGCTCACATCCATGGAGAAAAAGCTCCCCAGACACTAGTGCCTGCTTGCATTGGCATATTATCTATAAACTCCAATGCCTCCTCTAGATTTCCTGCACGGGCTAGCACATCAACCATACAAGCATAATGTTTCATGGAAGGTGTGATGTTGAAATGTTGTGCCATGCTATCAAAATACTTCTTCCCTGCAGTAATCATCCCAGTATGGCTGCAAGTGGATAAGATGCTTGTGAAAGCTACATCACTTGGGTGGACACCGTCTTTCAGCATTTCACCAAAAGATCAATGGAACCTGCTGAATCACCTTGCATTCCATAACCACCAATCATAGCACACCATGTCACAGAATTACGGTCATTCATCTCATCGAACACCCTACGAGCAGATGGGAGATCGCCACACTTGCTGTACAGATTCAGTAGAGCAGTGCTGACATAAATATTGGACATAAATGCATGTTTAACAGCATAACCATGGAAGGATTTACCAATAAGTAGATCACCCAGACAAACAGAAGCTGACAGGGCATTCACCACAGAGATGGCATCAGGTGAAGAGCCCTGCAGCGTCATCTGTATGAAGAGCATCAGAGCATCATTGGCCATGTTATTCTCAGCATAACCTGACATCAGTGAATTCCACGCAACAACATCCTTGTTTGAAATTCTTCCAAATATGCTGCTAGCCTCTGACACAGCTTGACACTTTGCGTACATGTCAACTAACGCATTCACCACAACATTATACTCAACCAGACGTAACTTAACAGCTATCCCATGAATAGACCTTCCTAGAGACAAGTCACGTAATTGAGCAGAAGCTGAAAGAACAGTTGCTGTGGTAACTGAATTCGGAACAATGTTTGCAAACTTCTTGTCAAGAAACAGCCGTAATGCATCAAGAGGGTTCCGGTTCTGTGCGTACCCCACAATCATCGTCGTCCAAAGAACAAGGTCAATGTAGCTGAGCTCATCAAACACACACTGAGCATCCTCTAGCTCCCCACACTTGACATACATATCCAGCAAGGCTGCACTGATAAATGAGTTAGACATTAAGCCTTGTTTGATCACTGATCCATGCATCCACCTCCCTTGGTGCAAACCAATGAGTGCAGAACAAGCTGTGATAACAGTCGCTATGGTGTACTCGCTGGGAGGCACACTGTCCTGCCTCATCTTGTTGAACAGAAGGAGTGCATCTGCAGCCAAACCATTCTGGACGCACCCGCTGAGCATCGAGGTCCACGACACCACATTTCGTTCGGGAATTCTCTCGAACACCTTCTGGGCGCACTCCAAGTCCCCGGCTTTCGCGTACAAGTCAACCAAGCTGTTCAACACGAAGCCGTCCGTGCCGCCGGCTTTGACGGCGTCGCAGTGCAGCCTCCTACCGTACCCGTACTCCGCGGACCTGATGCAGGCCTTGAGCGCGAGCGACAGCACGAAGTCGTCCTGCGCCTCCGGGGGCGGGGGCGCCGCCGCCGCATGTCCTGGTGCAGCGCGACAGCTTCTGCGTGGCGCTCCGTTTGGACTAGGCACCGGAGCATGACACCGTAGGAGTACGCGTCCGGGCGCGGGGTGCCGTCGAACACCATCCGCGCGGAGGCGAGGTCGCCCAGTGCCGCATAGCAGCTGAGCAGCTTGGTCCTTGCGTGGAGGCTGCCAAGGAGGAGGCCCTGCGGGTGTGTGAGGAGGAGCGCGTGGAGGACGCGGAGGGACGGGAGGGTGCCGCATGAAGGGAGGAGACGTAGGAGATCGCCGGCGGAGAGTGCACGCGCCAGGTTTTGGACGCAGAGCGCGTCGGCGTCGGCGGTTGGCTCTTGGCTGTGGCAGAGACAAATAGTGCGTGGGCCGGGTATATGCATAATTGGGTCATCTTTTCTGCATTTTGGCCCTTTTGGCCCCATCGGTTTAGCAGATAGCCGTGTGGGATTCTCTCAGGCCCAGACGCAAAGTCCAAACGCGCAGAACTGAGATGCTATTCCTTAAAAAATAAAATATTTTTGCAAATTTTTGTACGCGGTTGTTCCTCACCAAAAGCTTAGATTACCTTTTTTTTTTTTTTTGCCTACCAACTATATAAGGCTTTTTATGGAGTTTTGGATAGGTAAAAGACTGGCATACTTGTGTCATGTCATGTTACCTAGTCAAAGACCGAAGCACATGGAGAAACTCGTCATACACCTTGATCAAGATGTGCAAGTGTGTGGTATTTTTGTATTTTGTGGACTCCAGGTATCATGACTCTCTCTTTTTGAAGGAAGGAGGTATGTGCTACCTTTATTTTTTTTTTTTTTTTTTTTTTTTTTGGACGAGTACCGACTTCCTTGTCTTTATTGCGAAATTTGTCCATCTCTTTTTAGCATAGCCCATACTTATCCTTTGTGTAACAAGAATTTTTGTGAGAGAGCATAATACAAATGAATGAATTATATTTTTGGTGATTGAAAGGGTGCATGTTGTGCGCGACTCTTAGTGTAAGAGTCGGCGATTTATTTACGGGTGTGCGTGAATCTTGATCATGGGCATATGAAAAGAATCTCGACATAGGTCTCAAACAATTTGACAGGCTCACCATGAAAACAAGAAGCATATGACTAAGGTTTACATCAATGGTCATATCATCATGTCATATGGCTTTGGTGGGATTTTGCATATCATTGAGGAACTTTTGAATTTTCATTTTTGAAAACAAAACTCTGGATATCTGGTCACTCTAAGAATAACGTCATAGCAAAGTCCATGTCACCATATCGTCACCATATCATAACTCGCAATTACCTAGACCAGATAGGCTTATGCAACCCACATGATTCAGGATTTTCAAGGTGAAATAAAACTTAGCCATTAAACTCAAACTTTAGAGAAATTTAGGTTATAAACTAGGCACGAGATAAAACATAAGACAACAACTATTTATCATTTCAACAAGGGATTAACTAAATATTTTCATAGCTCATATATATAGGAATAGAATTCTTTATTAAGAGCTACTTATTGCATTTTTTTAATGCAAAAGATGGTTGAATTTAAACATGCTAAAATAAAACAATAATTTATTGAAAATAAATATGCAATGCAATGATATACGCGAGGGTCCTCCCCAAGCTATCCGGAGGCTTACCGATTGGGGTTGAAGCCTTGGTGCCTCTAGAATGCTTCATGTCGTGCGTTTTGTTGTGCCATGTTGGCTTCGAACCGTCCCACCTTTGCTGGCTTTTGGTATTGCCGGTTCGCCGCCACCGGTGGATGTTACGCACATGGGTGGTGGCTGTATGCTCGATATTTTTAGTGCGAACATTCAAGTTCTGCAGCTGCATGTTGATAGCCTCTAACCTAATGGGTGGAGGCATGTCGTTTGAGCTACTACTGAGCTCCGTCATGTTCTCCTCCCATGCTGTTGCATCTCCTTCGGGCCACACTGAAGGTTCAGGTGTCCGTGGAGGTGGCTCCCACCTAGGGTTATACCCGGGCATGTACCCTGGTACTCCGATGGGCTGGGCCATCTTGCCTGGAACATCTGTGCAGGTGGTTTTGGTGTCATGAAGTACGGCGCGTGGGAGCTTGAGCCAGCCTCTGTTCTTCTGGCACTACGTATGGCGCTTCTAGAGACACTTTTCCTATGCATACTAATAGAAGTCTCGAGCTCATAGGTTAGTGACTAGCTTTTATACAACTGTAAATCTAGGTTAGGTAACCAGAGTACAGTTGTATAGCCAGGAAAAGTGAAACCAAGCTCTCATGATGGTAGAGACATCAAATGGTTCCCTGAATCAGCTTGTGCTCAGTAACGATGGTGCGAGGTATAGAAATGTACTCTACTTGTGCATCGTCAAAGGCTCCGATCGCAAAAGTGGTACATGTGATGAGGGATGTGCAGGTAACAGAAGTGGTCAAAGTGATAACATCAAGAAAATGCCTACAAATTTCTATCATAGGAGCTACCCTAACTTTATGAACAATGACATAGAGTAACTTAAGCTCAACATCATGCACCATCTAACCTCGTGCCTAGGGAACAAAGTCATAGAGATCCAGCGATGCATAAATCTTAAAGAAGGATGCTAGACCTGAGTATGACGAGGCTTAAACGTGCTAGGCTCATTTGCACCAGAAATATCTTCCCAAAACTGGTTTTTCACAAAACCAGGCAAAGCATGATCAAGATCTGATGCACATTTCTAACTGAATTTCAAATGATGAGCTAGGTCTCTCCACTCAATATGATAAGATGTTCCAAACAAACGAAAGGAGATTCCTGTCTGGGTGCATAGAAACTGAATTGTTAGTAGGCGAGAACCCTCCTCCTTGAGAGGTGGAACGTTCTGCCAACCAACTGCTTTCCAGCTACTTGGAGATAGTTGTGCCCACATAGGCCTCATCATCTGCGACCTGCCCTTGTCGGTTGAGAAGAGACCGCACCCTCACCGATGGAATACGCACTCGCCCGGTATCTTGTAGGCTTGCACCCGTCCGGGCCCATCCTTGGTTGTGCGCACGCGCAACCCTTGCAGTTGTGCTCCCCCGGGATCTCACCAGCAATGCCTACCCGGGACCTTGCTGGTGGAGATGCACCCACCTGGTTGCGCCTGTGTTGGCCCTCACTGGTGGAGATGATTGCGGATGCGCTGCTCCGCCAGAAGAAGTTTAGAAGAAAGGGAGATTAGTCGGCTATGGGTCCTACACCGGTGGAGAAGGATTGAGTCAACTCTTTGATGATATAGGATTTTTGTCTCTGTGGCCCTCTCTCTCTTGGAAGAGTTTTTTTTTCGACGCCTCAACTCTTCAAGTACAGGCTATAGTATCTGAACTCAAGCATTAACTCACGCCACCAAACACACACACCCTAGTGCGCAAGCTAGAATACGGAGAGGCTACAAGTGACTGGGAGGTATTTGAAGTCATTTAGGGCGTGTTTGATATGGGCCAAAAACGGCCGGGCGGACCGGTGGGAGCCAGTGCCCGTGTTTGATGACACCGGCCATTGTTCCCGGCCATGCCCTAGCGATGCAATTTACCTTCTCTCTCTGGCTCGCGCCGCACGCTCCCTCGCTGCGTTCCTCCTCGGCCTGGCTGCGGCGGCGCTTGCGCCGCGAATCTTTGGCGATGGCGGGAGCTCTCGCTGGCTCTCGCGGGCTCGCGCGGGAAGTGGGAAACTTCGCGCGCGCTTCTTGCCCGCCATCCCCTTCTTAACCCCCTCTCCTCCCTCCCTCTTCCTCTCTTCTCTCAACTCTGCTCCCCCATCGTTGACAAGGTAAGCTCGGCTCCGGCTTGGTCGTGGTGTTCGGGGGCTTCCTCTCCGTTCCCCGTGTGGATCTGCGTCGAGGCGGTCTTTGCTCTCTCGCCGGCTCCGGCGAATCGGTCTTCTTCCTCTTCTTCTCTCCGGCTTGGTGGTGTAGCCGCTCGTGGATCTGTCGCCCCTTCTTCCCCGTTCAGATCTGCAGCAAGCTCGTCCCCACCTCGATTTGAGCTGCACCTCGCCCCCTCCGGGCCGACCCAAGGTGAAATTGATTGGTTCACCGATCTTGGTTCATGTTAGGGTTAAGCGTCGTCCTTGATCATTCTTTGTTTACATTTGTTCACTTTGGTAGCCATGATAGCCTTATTATGCTTGCTTATTTGTTCTTGCATGTTAGGGTTCAGTATTGTGCTTTGATCTTGTTATACCTGTTGTTGCATTTTATATTGGTCGATGATGACAACAACTCATGTGTGCTGGGGGGAGGCGATGAATGCTGCCGTGCACTATACTTTTCTGAATGCTTGCACTTACATTTGGAGGCCAGCCAGGGTCTACTTTAATTTGCTTATACATTTGTGATGAATGCATGTAGATGGATGCAAATGCATAGCTTGAGGTGATGCACAGGCAGGCTGCTGGGATGGTTGTTGTGATGGTTACCTTTGTGGTGAATAGGCTTAGAAGGATTAGAGATGAAGAGGTTATCCCTTATGGCCCTAGGACTCATGTTGAGAGGCATAGACAGAGCACACTCCAGAAAATATACAATTACAATGACATTGAGTGTATTGCCATGTTGAGGATGAAAAGGGCCCCTTTTTTTGCCCTTTGTGACCTGATTAGGAGTAGAGGCCTAGTTCCTGAGAGTGTTGGGTGTCCTGTGGAGGAGCAGGTGGCAATGTTTATACATGTTGTTGGACACAACCAGAGATTTAGGGTAGTGCACCAATCATTTGCCAGGTCCATTGAGACTGTAAGTAGAATTTTCCACCAAGTTTTGTATGCCATTGGTGAGCTTAGAGGTGATCTGATGAAGCCTCCATCCACTGACACACACCCTAAGATTATGGGCAGCCACAGATGGTTTCCCTATCTGAAGGTACCTTTTTTTTTGTCTCTTAGAATTTCATAGCTACCTGTCATGGTTTCCTTATGGACTTTCCATTATTTATGTAGAAGTGCCTTGGTGCCATTAATGGCACCCATGTGTTGGCAAGGGTGCCCAGACACATGCAGCAAGCTTTCAGGGGTAGGCACAAGAGTCCAACACAGAATGTCATGGCTGCTGTGAACTTTGATCTGAAGTTCACATTTGTTCTAGCTGGCTGGGAGGGGTCAGCCCATGATGCACTGATTCTAGCTGATGCCATTGAGAGAAATGAGTTCACAGTGCCTGCAGGTAATTGCATTAGTTAGTTGTCACTACAATTTTGTCCAATGTGGCCAAGTGCACAAATTCACAATGGTTGTCCACCACTTGTAGGTCACTTCTACCTGGTAGATGCTGGATATGCATGCAGGGTTGGCTTCTTGCCACCATATAGAGGGACCAGGTATCACTTAAGTGAGTTTTCAAGCACTAACCAGCCCACCAATGCACGAGAGCTTTTCAACCTAAGGCACTCTTCGCTTAGGGTATTTGTGGGAGAGGGCCTTTGGTGCACTTAAGGGCAGGTTCAGGATTATAGACAACAAACCCTTCCATAAGTACAAGACACAAGTCAAACTGGTCATTGCCTGCTGCCTACTCCACAATTGGATCATTGGTTTCGGCTTAGATAGTGTTGTGCCACCTGAGGAAGGATTTCAGGGGGCCTTGCCTGATGATGATGATGATGTTCCCCTTGAGGAACCAGCCATGGTCAATGTGAGGGATGAGATTTGCAATGCCATGTGGGCTTCTAGGGGGACAGCTAGGACTTGATTTTCTTTGCATTTGATGGATGTGTAAAATAATTTGGTAGACCCTGGATATGGAACCAATGTAATGTAATGCTACTGATTTTTTTTCATGCTAAGTCTGAGACCAATTGTTATTCAATGCTATGGTTCATTGCTTCTTTACCTTGCTGATCATTGGTTATTTGGTATTCAAAACTCTGTTTTGTTTGCTATTGTTCATTGGTTATTTACCTTGGTGGTCATAGGATGTCTGGTTTAGGTTTCCTGTCTGCTGCAAACATGGTGCAAGGTGCTGCTGCTATTGCTCACGCTGCTGTTGCTGAGGCTGTGTTTGGGGCTGTGGAGGGTGCTCAGGCTGCTGGAGGTGCACCTCCTTTTGTTAACCTTGATGCCGACCACCCCGCTGAAGGGGCTCACTTCTTTGGGGCTCAAGGCTGGCGGTGCTCAGCCGGGCCGGGTCCTATGAGGTGGACTAACAACATGTCTGGGTTTGTCCTAAGGAGGATGGCCCAGATTGTGGGTGAGGCTGGTAGAACTGACAAGACCTACAAAGATAAGGATGTCAATGCAGTAGCTAAGGCTCTTAAGGACTACTGTGGGTTTCCTGTTAGCCAAACTCAGGTGTATAATCACCTGAGGAAGTGGAAGGGCAAGTGGTCTAAGGTAGCTAAGCTAAAGGACCTTAGTGGGGCAACCTTTGATGATGATGTCAATGCCATAATGCTAGAACAAGACCACTACCTTGGTCACTGCAAGGTATATGATATAACAATACTTAGTCTGAAGCATTATCATCTTCTCTTTGTGTCATTTTCTTAACTGTCTGCCCTCACTACAGGACCACCCTAAGGATGCTGAGTTCCTCAATACTCCTATCAGGTTCTACACTGAGATGGAGTCCCTCTTTGGTAGCACCCTGGCTACTGGTAGGTTTGCCTTAGGATCCAATGAGCCTCTAGGGGAAAACAATGCTGATAGTGTTGCTGCAAAGCTGGAGGGGCAAGACTTCTCTTGTCCTACCAATGAGGGCAAGACCACAGGCCTTCCCTTTACCTTTGGTGAGGGCAGCAAGGGCACTCCCACTCCCCCGCCACGCCCACCGCCACGCTACTCGGTCGGTGGGTGGCAAGAGGAAGAGGGCCAACTTCACCGAAGATGAGATGTCGATGATGACCAACATGAATGATGCTATCAACAATGTTGCCAATGCTATCTGAAAACTGGTCTTTGCCCATGTTCACCCCGACTGTACCATCTTTGTCATGGAGACCCCCGATTTCTCCCGAGGCCCCGATTGTTGCACTCACTCACCTTCTTGAGAACAAACCAGTGGCAACTGGTTTTGTCAACATGAGCAACACCCACATGACTGTTTGGCTGCAGACCTATCTTGCCAAGAACTACTTTATGTAGTTGAGTCTTTGCTTGGCAAGGTGACAGATTGGGGGTTGCTTGATGAGATGGTATAAGATCTCCACTTCCCTCTCCAACTTCTGTCTTCTTTTGACTTTGGCTAGACATTGTGCATGGTAGATGGCTGACCAGCACCTGTCCTTTTGGATATAGTTAGTGGAAAGGTGGCTAACTATAGGAAGTATATTTTGGCTCACTGTGTGGGATGAACTCTATTTGGAACATCAGGTATTGTAATATTGCAAGCCTCTGTTGGCTTGCTGTTGAACTTTATTGAATGCTAAGTGGTTGCTGAGGCATTTCTATTTTCTGCCAATGATGACATGTTTGTTTTCTTATATGACTATGATGATATTTCTGTTTTCCTCTTTGCCTATGATGAAAGCAATGCCAAAATTATATGATGATCTCCTACTTGTTGAGGAACTGGGCATATGCACTTATTATTCATGACTGTCATCGAGACATGACTCACATCCATGCCCAATGCAACTGTTATCATCCAAAGATGACTTGATGGCTGGGCTGGATGTGAGCCATGCCTTCATGGCCTTTATGACTTGTTACCAGTGGGACAGATACCTAGCTGTGACCCTTATGCTCCAAGTGGGAGAGATGGTTATGGAATGGCAATGCAATCTGAGGCTAACCCTTCTATTTTACAACTCAATGTTGCTCTTTTCAATTGGCATATGATGATTCTTAATGGCAGGTAGTGGCTTGTGAGGTAATGTGCACTTGTTTCATGTTGTTCATCGAATCATCCAGGACCTTGGTGACCTCAGTTCATCTTTGGTTGAGGTTGCAAGGCCCTTGATGATTTTATGGGCCCCATGTGTTATATGTTTGAGTTGGTATGCTCCAAGCCAAAAAAAATGTGATAATCTGCCATTTTTCTGAGGCCAAGATCATGTCTTATGCATTTTATTTGACCTGTGTTCCTCTTGATGTTCAAAACAAGTTCAAACCTGGGTTTGGGCCTGGCTCGAATCAAACACCATCTCAGGATGGTGGTTGATGGCGGTTGGGGTTGGGCCAGGCCGGCCAGGGTGAATCAAACACCAGAAAACAAAAAAACAGGCTCCTGGGAGCCAAATGCATCAAACATGGGGTTTGGCCCATGGGAGCCGGGCCAAGGCTGGCCTGGGCCTGGCTCGTCAGGCCTGGCCGCCCAGGGCCACGATATCAAACACGCCTTAGGCTTCAAACATGACGGGCACGTCACCCTAATCATTGTGCCGCATCAACTTGTAAGGCAACAAAAATTGAGAACTACTGTTCTCGGGTGAGGCACCATACGTCGGCCAGCGCTCGAACGAAGGTGCCCGAACTCCATCAGAGCTTACCAACCTGGCAGAGGTGCTGGTCCCTCTCCTTGAAGAGTTAGACTCGGCCATCACTACGGGTGCCCTTATATTTTTGCACCGATCATCCTCGGCAAGTCGACCATAGCTGCCAAACCATGTTTGGGCTGTAGCCCTGAGAGCTTGACCTAGCTGTATATACTTCAGGTAGTGATGTGCAGCAGTAAAACTAACTTCTAAATAATTAACACACATTTATGTAGTTATTATCGATCTGTTTTGTTTCATCAAAAAAATTATCGATCTCTTTTTACTCTTACCTTAATTAAACCACGAAAATGACGATCGGTTAAATTACTCTGCAGTGCTCCTGTCTTTGCCGTTCCTATCCTTGTCGTCACAACAATTAAGCACGGTGGTGTTAGACAGATAAGATGATGAGAGCATGCATCGTGCATAGATAGAAGAAGTATTGCTTTGCACTCGTGGTAATTTTTCAGTATATATATATGACGTATGTACGTGCTTCTATCTCGCCTTTTGACCCGCCCGGCCTGTTTTGGAGCGAGCTTTTGTATAGAAGCGTGTAGCATCACCTTTTGCACGCTCGAACTTACGAAAAGGAAGAGCGGACAAATAAATCAGAGGCAAGGTCAAGAAGAGAGCTAGTTCTGTTCACTTGGCCTCGTTAGGAGTTCACATCGATCTATTTATCCGAATTGTAGCATCAATCCCCCCCCCCCCACCCCCCACCCCCACCCAAAAAAAAAAAACAAGAAGAGATAGGTTATTGCATCGTCGTAGGGACGTACCATTGTTTTTCGGGTACTTAATTTGATGGCTGGGAACGGGTAGATTCAAATGGCCGTAACCCTGCACCGCCGCCCCAAACCCTAGGGGCGCCGCCGCCGGCTTCCACTTTCCACCACCGCTAGTCCCCCTCTCTTCTCCTCCGGGGGTTGAAGGGAGTGGTTATCCATCGTTTTTATTAAGTTTTTTCCTAGTAGATCGAGTCTTCAAGGTTTAAGGTTTCTCCGGAGATCCAATCGAAGAGATTGGCCATGGCGTAAGGCGTCGTCAAGATCATCGATGGAGCAATGGAGCATGTCGTTCCTCAGCGGTGATGGCAAGACGAAGACATCACCATTGATGGAGAATAAGGTACTCAGGCCCTTCCTTTGTCTCGTTGTGGTTCTACGCAGCCATGGCGATGGGCTAGTGAGATTTAGTTTTCCAACGATATCTATCTGGATGTCGGTTGGACTTGTGTTCTCTCATGACGAATCTGGTGAAGGCAACGGCGATGAGTTCGACGACGTAATCGGCGGCTCCAATTTCATTATGTTTGCATGTGGAGTTTTAGCAGTTTATTCCTCTTTTGCAAAAGTGATAGGTATATGAGGATGACGGCGGTGGATGTTGAGATGGCCTTGTTCGTTCGGATGGCAGCTTGCGTCCGTGGCATATCCGTTTGGGATGGTGATCCTAGATGGTGGAATTTATAACTTTTTCAAGGTTTCTTGTCTCCCATCAATAGAGGTGGAGTAGTTTGGTTTACTTTTGCATTAAGAGGATGTAACTTGCATTAGTATCAATGGAATTTTTCCTTATAGCAAAAAAAAAAAAAAAAGAAGAGATAGGTTATTATCATATATAATTTGTTTCTTTATTTATCCTTTCTTTTAATTTTCTTTCTGCCGTGTGGGTGACTAGCCGGCTATATGGCTACATTATCTAGGCAATTGGTGATTTCTACTTGCAACTTGGTATGTGATAGTCCCACACTCTCTCAAAGACCAATTGAGTTGAAAGTTGAAACACTTGAATATTTTGGTTATTTCTACTAGCTGCCTAACCTTTTGGGATGTAGCCTGAGCTACTTGGTCAAACATTGATAGATACAAATCTCATATAATTGCATTCTTTTGTGAATGGAGAGAGTAAAAAATTTATTTACGCTACGTTTCAAAAGTATCTCTAGAAGTCGGAACCATTGAGGGAAACAAACTTGGTATGGGATAGCCTCACGCTTGCGTAGGTATATTTTGAGCACAGATCGTCGTCGGTGAATGGAACGTAGTCGTAGCTGCCAAACCTTTGTGGGCCGTCGTAGCCATGAGCTTGACCTAGCAGTATATATTTCAGGTAGTGATGAGGAGCAGTCAACTAGCTACTAATAATCAACACTAATGGAACCATCGATCTGTTTACTCTTACCTAAACCACGATCATCAGTTAAATTACATGCTTCGGTGCTCACGTTCCTATCCAATGCCGTCACAACAAGTACAGTGGTGTGTTAGACAGATAAGATGCTGATGAGAGCATGATGCATTAGCTGGAGAAGAAGCATTATTAATTGCACTGTGCTAACTGTATGACGACGTGTGCTTCATTCTCTGAGGTTTGGCCTGCAGGTCTGTTTTATTTGGAGCATTTGTAAAGAAGCAGTGTGTGGCACATCATCTTTTGCAAGTATCATTCAAAAAGGATGAGCAGACAAGCAAATAAACCAGAGACGCAAGATCATCAAGAAGAGTTCAGTTCATTAGGAGACCACATCAAACCTATAATTTATCGCCAGCCTGCAACAACTCAAACCACTTGCATGCAGTGTGCGCCAATTGATCCACGGGGCCTGCTTGGATGACCTCTGGATGACCCCTGATGAAATGGTCGCTGTTGTTGTCTTCTTTGGATAATATGGATCCCTAGCTACTCAGAGTAGATGCTAGCTGTTTAAAATGGGAGGAAACTGTATCATTATATTTGTCCGTCGATTGGATCTTCTGATCGGAAGGTCTCTCCTAAACGGACAGCAAGTACACATTTCATTTCAGTTTATCTGAGCGGGCCTAATTGTTTGATCGGAAGGTCTCTCCTACACGCAAAGCTACCCATGAATAATGCAACCTCGTAGTGTAAAACGCATCCGGGACAAAACACGAGATATGTAGTATCGCGACCTGCTCGATCCCGTTCCAATTTATATACCGTTTTGGCTTTTCTAAATAAATATGTTTTATGGGATTTGCTATCCTACAGGCGCCTGGAATTTCCATTTGTTTCATGCGACTGATCTGAGCTGTTGGATTTTCATTCAAAGGTCATCTCGTCTTCTATTAATTCCTTCTTTCTCTTGCCTGAAATCACATCGCCTGAAACTCACGGATGTTTCAGTCGTCTGGGGAGAATAGGAAATGTGAAGTTTTATTTATTATATATGTATGGTAGGATAATGCATGATGAGCATATTTGCTTTCGGTGCATTTGTGATGATTTTGCACATTTTGTGCTAGCTAGCTAGTCCTCACTTTTTGTACGGCTAAAACTCCGTAGTTCCAGAGTGCCAGGTGCCTTGCAGCCTGTGGATGTGCGCTGGGAACCTCCAACTATATGTTCGGACGGCCGAAAGGTAGTGATAGCTTTCCTACTTAATTATATGATGAGATCCCATCCGGCTGACCCCATCAGATCAGAAAACAAAATTATCTTATCTGAGTAATACACGTATGAGTAGTTCCAGCGCTAACATAATGCTGAACTTGAACTGTGCTTATTAGACATTCCTTCGTTGGTTCGAGAACAAAGACACATATATGGTGTACGGATTTTTTTAGATAATGGATAATACAATCCGCCTCTACATCTAAAGATGTACATAGCCAATTATTACAAAGATCGATAAGCAAAAAAAAGCAATGTCCTTAAAATAGACATATAAATTATAACAAACGGAAAAAGATGTTTCCACCCTCTATTTGAAATCTCTAAAGCAACCATCTCTAAACGCTTGCTCAAAACCACGAGGTTGTCCTTTGTTTGCTCAATACGCTCTTTGGGCCGTGAACGCGACCAATAAACTCCCCGAAGATAACCTGCATAATAGAGTTAAATTTCAATTTTTTTGAAAATCACGTCATTACGACATCTCGGATGGCCCGAGAAAAAGAGCAGACCACACCAACCCAAATCAGAGGTTTAGTCTGTTTTATGCCGATTACAAAGCCAAGTACCAAACATATGGTTAAGCGAAAACGGTTGTGTTATATTATAGTAGCATAGAAAATAATCCTCCAAATCATTTTTGGCAAATGGGCAGTCAAAGAAGAGATGTTGGATAGTTTCATTCAAATTACAACATTCGCATTTCGACTCCCCTTCCAATTTTTTTCCTCGCAAAGGTTGTCTTTTGTCAAAACAACACCTTTTTGGACAAACCCGGAGGAAAATTTTAATTTTTAGAGGTATTTTCTATTTCCAAATCCTCCTATCTTTGGAAGGGTGGATTTGTATCTATAGCATCAAGATACATAGTCCGAACTGAAAAAACTCCGGACTTAGATAAGAGCCATTTAAAATAGTCCTTTCCATCCACCGGATCCACATTGGAGGTCGGTGCTACAAGGTTAAGCCAATCTAACAGGTTATTATCCACCAAAGATCTCCTAAAAGAAATATGGTGTACGGATGATGATAGTGTAATAATATTTTGGATTGTTTTTATAGTGCCTCTAGACGTGTGAGATTTGATCAGTTGAGTATGTTTGTTTTAATTTGCAGCTGCATGCTTTTGTGTTGCTTGATTAGTACTCCTTCCATTCCAAATTATAAGTCACTTTGATTTTTTTTTTATTTATCTATTTTGCTATGTATTTAGACATGCATATTATTACTAACAAGATGAGTGTAAAAAAAAAAGTGAAAACGTCTTATAATTTAAAATGGTAAAAGTATAGGACTCAGTAGTAATGCCCCCTCCCAAAATAGTTGACATTATGGGATGCATGCCAGTCACAAATTCTCATCTTTGACTAGGTTTTAGAAAATATATTTTATGACTATCTAATCTAATGATACTAATTATGCCCTACAAATATTAATATTTTTAAATGTATAAATTCTCAGCTTTGTCTAGGTTTAAAAAAAATATTCAATGATCTATCTATGATATTAATTATACATTACAAATTAATATTTTTAAATATCTACGATAATCTATATCTATATCTATTAATAAAGAACAGAAATTTCGCCAATCTACCTAAACCGCCTGTCCTCCCCCAGCGTGTCCCTTCTACCACACGTGTCCGTTCGGCCTTGTCATCCCTCTCCGTCCGGAAAAGAATCGCACGCGTGCCCGGCTTCGCTCGCCGGCCGCCCGAGCCAGCCCACGCCTTCGCCGGTCCGCCCGCGCTGCTTTGCCGCGCTTCAGCGCCGCCCGCCGCTTGCCGCGCCGTTAGGCGCCAGGCTCGCCGATCCACCGATCTCGCCCGCCCGCCGCTTCGCTTACTGCCGTGGGGCTTCGCCGGTCCACCGACATTCGCCCGCGCGCGGCCGCCGCCGCGCGCCGCCGTCCGCCGCCGCACCCGCCGCACCCGCGGATCGAGGGGTCAACCGGTGCCGTCGGCGACAGCCACCGCCGGGGACGGAACTCCCATGCGCCGGCCGCCGTCGTCTTTGCCGCCGCTCCTCGTGGCCCGGCCTCGCGGCCGCCTCCGCCTAGGCCACACCCCTCGGTGCGTGCACCGACCCAAGCTAGCCCTAGCGCCACCTCCCGCCGCCCGGCAAGGGCCTGTTTCGGCCGGATTCGACACGTCGTCCTCCTCGTACCGCACCGCGAAGGAAGAAGGGCGAAAATGCAAATATAACTCTTCAGTTTGTTCACTTTGCATAAATGATATGACACATCTATTTACATATAGGGGCTTAAGCTAATTATAAGAAAGTTTTGTGTTCACTTTCTAAAAAGAAATTTCGTTTTCATAAATGCCGAACACATCTCATGTTTATTACGGGAAGAAACTCCCAAGGGATGTAGTTTCTACAATCAGATTTTTGCTGACATGGTACTACTTCGTGCGTAGTTTTTTACCATAAGAACTGCCCTAACATCTCCTCTACTTTTACAATCAAACACTTTGTCACTAATGTAGTATAAAGCATCGTGCTAATTTATATTCATTGAGCACTTCTAAAAAAAAATAGCACATGAAAAAAAAATTAGTACAAATCATAACATAAATGGTAAACATAAATAAGTACAATTTTTTTATAAAGGGTCAATGAACAAATGAGCACCGCTAAATAACACATTAAAATTTATATAAAGTGTAAACATAAATAAGTACAAATTTATAAAGAGTTTTATAAATGGTCGATTTTATTTCTCCCCATGCAACCACGGGCATATTTTCTAGTAATCAGTTAAAGTTAAAAAACTCACTTCTCGAGAAGCGAGAATAAAATCTATTGGGACGGAGGGAGTGCATTCCATAATCCGGCATTGCAGCGTGGAAAGTACGAGGACCATGGTCGTAGAACGGGCATGCATCATGCCGACCACTATTTTTCTTCTTTTCTTGAACCAATAATGGAAGGGTACTGCAGCACAGCCGAAAGATCGTACTACTGCAATATTTGTAGCAGGATATGTCCCTCCGTGTCTCCCTCAAGCCTGAAACTGTGAAGCCGCCAACGAGCCAAGCCGGGGGTCAGGCAGCAGCTTGGACTTCTTCCATCGTCAGCTTTCTCCGCCGGCAACCGCAACTAACGACGACAGCTTCCCACCCCTGATGATTAGAACGCGTCATCGTAATGGATGGTGCCGTTTTTTCCTTCATCGAAAACCTAGATTACACCAGGTCTCCATTATCAGACTTGCCCGGCCGCAAAGTCTAATTATTATATCAATTCCATCCGGCCGTGAAGTGGGTTAATTAAGCCAAGCGGGTATTATATACTTCTATTATTGGTTCATTATTCTACTGTTCTGTTGTGGCCCTAGAGCTAGAGTTAGTTTCTACTAGCTAGCCTCAAACTAACTTTATCTAGCTGTTTAGATCTATGGGCTAGTTTGATAATAAATACACGTTTTTCAATTATTTGACACATTAACACCAACTTTCCAGCAGTGTTTGGTGTGGCTAGTTCGTGTGGCATCCTTTGTGATTCAGCACATGTAAGCAAAAGAAATTAATTGAACACACAAGAAATTAATTCAACACACAAGATCGATTGTCGGCGGTAAAGTTGGGATCAGCGGGGCTAGGGCCTCCTTCCTCGGTCTAGGGCTGGTGCCAACGTATGAGCCGGGCTGAGGGCCGGCGGCCTTGGTCGGGGATGGGGCGGGTGGGGTCGGGGCGGCGTGGGCGTGCTGGTGCCCGCCGGCAAGGAAGACAGACGCCGACCTCCACGCGCTCCTCCCCGGTGGCGCGGAGGAGCCTTGTTGGCGGGGGGGGTGGGGGCATGGGGGCTGGCGGCGGGGCAAGTGCCGTCGGGTATGGGAGGCCGGCAGCGGCTTAAAAAGGCCCCTTTTGTGTGCGATGAGATGGGGAGAAGAAACGTCGGGATCCAATGCGGGTGAAAGGAGAGATAATTGCAATTTTGGTGGGCCCTATCAGAATTAACCCCAATAAACACCTCTTGGATGGTCTAGAGATTTTGGGTGGGCTAGTTGCATCTAGCCCTCCCTGTTTTGATCTCTTTGGGGCTAGTTGAATTTAACTAACTCAAACTAGCTCTCGCCCATGGATCAAAGAAAAGCCTATAATCGTATTTCTATCTCCTAAACCACATAACACTAGTAGGCTTAGGTTATTTTTCCAACTTTCGCAGAAAGGAAACAATTCCTTTTCACGAGAAAAACAGAACATATGGAAAAATTGCCGCGTTTCAAATAAACATGACCTTACCGTTTCTATAGGGATACCTGTATGTCATTTTCCTATAACACTATTTTTTTTTTGAAGAATCTATAACACTGATTTGTCCAATGAATTTATGTAACCGTATTTATTTTGGGATGGAGTAAGTAGTCATATCTTAGGCTTTGCAATTTACTCCAGCATGAGACATATGACAAGATATGTTAAGAGTAAAATGCACCTTAGGTCTTCAAACTATTCGCCTCCTCGCATCTTCATCCTCAAACTTTCAAACCAACTATCTAGGTCCCTCATCTTTTCAAACCAATTATCTATGTCCCTTGCACTGCTGCCGTGCCATGTGGACGTCTCTGGTTGGTCATTCTTTAGGGTGCTGACATCAGCGATGATGTCAATACTGTTTTTAACTTGCAAAATTCATATCTAATTATGCAGAGTGTTCTAGATGTGTGACTACTTTACTATGTTTGCTCTTTTGTGCGCGCAGAGGACAATTGCATTGTTTAGTTAGAAATTACACAAGAAACCAAATTAAGCATCTGGTCGCTTGTCCAGTTCCAGGGCCATTAGTTCCCATTCTTCATAAAAAAGTTAGCCTCAACAACTCCTCCATCGGAAAAGATTCCAGAGATGAAGATCCTTTCCATCCTTGAGGAGTCTATACAAAGGAGAAATCTCCCCTTCTGGCGCCGATCATTACAGCCTTTGGAATTTCTGTCCCTTTGTTACCAGTACTTGAGAAGGGATGTGAGAAACTGATAGTCTTCAATCTTGCCGTTAGCTCAGTGAAAGCAAGAAATTATGTCCCTCCTTTTTAGTTTTTTGACTGCACATTCCGACCGCTTTGCCTTTGCGTCGGCCTCATCACGGGCGGCATCAGTGTGATAGATGGGGACACGCATATGGAGAAGGATGGAGGATGGGGTAGTAGTCAACAGGTTGACGCAGCATTCAGATTTAGCAGTTACACCAAACGTTTCCAGACATTTTCCATGACGCTGTGTTACTGTGTGTTCTGTGTACCTTGAGCAGCCACGCGCGCGTCAGACATCTTAATCCTCCAGAGACCAGAGCAAACAAGCTTCAACAAGAACCAACAACAAAACGCAGAGAGCTGTACACCACACAGGTTCCAGGTCCGATATGTGTCTGGAACGCATCCAAAGAATCTCTCAGGAATCAATTCGACGTGTCTGAAACGCATCCAAGAATCCCTCAGGATCGAATTCCATGTGTTTCTACGATGATAGCGGTAGTAGTGAAATGATCGTTGCTTTTCACTTCGAAAAAGAGCTTGGATTGAGTCTTCTGAAAGAGCTAGCTTTCCATGTCATGGAATGCAACATGAATCATAACTCTGTTGAGTAGCAGCATGAGTCGCCATCAGTGTGCATGAGTAGTCTCGGGTACTCCGATGCTGTACTCAGTACACTTTTGCTCCCCACCAAACGCAATGCCTGACATTATTGGTTCATGCTCATCCACGACAGAGAGCTAAAAGCTGCATGAGCTCGAGTATCTGATTTGTTTTCAACAGACGAACATGGTAGGTGCCATGTCCTGGCCAGAGCCCACAAGCAATCCACTTTTGTTGTTTTTTCATGTAGTCTATACACACTGCTCGTAAGCTGTGACATACTATCATGGAAGTGGCCAAGTGGGATACGTTTTTGCTGGAAAAATAGGAGATCATAATCTCAAAAAAAGAAAAAGAAAAATAGATCAGTCTGCTCGTAGTTAGGCATGCAGAAAAAGTCGCATCATGGACACGCAAAGTCCATGCATTCAGTAGGGCTGGTGCTGATTTTTACCTTCCATGTAAAACCAAAACAAAGTTAGTAGTGATTTGACTGCTATACAGAGTAGTTTTATCGAAGAGAGAACAAGACAGGAGCATTTCCAAGGTCCAACAGCCTTTTAAATTGCATATCTGAATACAAACATCCACTATTTCGGATATGGCTAGTCTTTTTTAAATTTTTTTTCAAGAAAGTGCTCGTCCACGTATTTCATTAAGCAGAGGGATAAGAGTTTTGGTACAACACTCCACCACCTAACACAGTAATCCAAAGATTACCATGAACCTAAACACCCATCTAGCATGTGGTTGTAATAATATTAAAACATTGTTGCGACTAAGTCTTTTTTTAATCTTATTTATATCTAGTCAAAGATGGAGAGAGGATTGTCTAGACTATGCGCGATAAGGCAGCGTTGGTTTGGTGGTTTAGCATCATGATATCGAGTCTACATTTACAGTAGGTGTCCATTTTTTCTACTCCCTCCATCCCAAATTATAAGTCACTTTGGTAAGTCACTTTGACTAAACCAAAGTGACTTATAATTTGGGATGGAGGGAGTATATCTTTCAGAAAAAGGACAGTACTTGTGTCCTTTACATTTTAGTAAGAAAGAGATGCAAGTTAACTTGCTTGATCACGTACACGAAGTTCCAAGAACGAAAAGACTTCACTAAGAGGAGCATATCACGGCGAAAAAGGAAAATATTGCCTCTTGTTTCATGTTTGGCATATTTCCCTCAAATGAACCGCCAGGTTGTTTTCAGCTGTTGTGGCACTCTCGTAGTAGTTGCTTTTGCTAGTTCTCCACCAGTGAACGGTGCAGTTGTTCAGCTTTCTGGTCCACTTTTTCCTTAGAAACCCTATTTCTTTCCTCCCAACAAAAAAGAAAGCCAATTTCTTCTTTTATCTATCCCAATAAAATTCACAACAAATCTCTTTCCATCATTCAGGGAAAAAACACGAAAAGGATATTCCTCCATCTGCGCTAGGTGCCTTCTTTTAGCTTATTCACTACTGAAATCCACTACTTTGCAGAGTGCCACAAGGTTTGCCAAGTGCTTTTCATCAGGACTCTGCAAAGCTGCCCTATGCCTAGAGCCAGGCTTATAACACTTGGTAAAGAGTTACACTCGGCAAAGACGTGTCTTTGCCGAGTGTCGGTAAATTAAAGTAACCCATTTGTCGAGTGCCAGCAAAAAACATTCGGCAAAGTCCGGGCACTCGACAAATGTGTGCCGACCGTCGACTTGACCGACATTTGTTAACATTTGCCGACTTGTCGCCAGTTGGCACTTCGGCAAAAGGTGTAAATTTTCCGAGTCCCTTTTCCTAGCACTTGGCAAAGTTAATTTATTTTATCTCCTCCCTTTCAAACTTTTCTTCTCTCCACATACAACATGTGTTACTCTATGTTAAAGTTTGTGTTTTTTTGAACTTATTTGCTATATTTAACTAATTAATTGCATGTCAATCATTTTTTTAATCAAGTCAATTGAACTGCAATTGCTTCAAATACTTGAAAAAATAGTAGAAAATTGATATTCGTGTTATTCAACCCAGTTTAAGTCCTTACCTATGAGACGGAAAGGATTTTCGAACATCTTGTTCTAGGTAGTGATTACATTTGCATGAACAAATATTTGAGAAACCTTAGGAAGTGTAGCATAGGTTATAACCGGACAACAAAGTGGGCAATGTTGTTTAGAAGGGTTATTTGTATATTTCCATGCATTTTAGAAGTGTGATGGAAAACATAAGGTTTTGTTATGTCTATGTATCCACGAGTCAGGTCCACACTAAGGCCAGACCTACCGTACCAAAGCCCTCAACAAACAAGACATTAAGTCTAACTCAACTCAAAAGAATAGTATGATATAGACCGCTTGCTCATGCCTTATAGTGTTGTGCTCCTTCACACTGCTAATTTCAAATTTAAGACTAAATATATTGAGTTTTGTTTGATGGGAGAAGATCATTCCCACTTATATATTGTTGTGTTTCTTTACCATCAAGCATCAATGATGTGGGGCTAAACCATACAAGTTTTCTCTCCATGTTAGATCCAGTCAAAGATGCTGGTGGTTGGGGGCGTGTGTGTGTGTGTGTGTGTGTGTGTGTGGGGGGGGTGTTAATTAGGTCATAGGTGACATGCAAATGATAGTTCTATCACTGACGGCTTGGTTAATAATCTGAGATGCAGCTTTGTCAAAGTGACAGTGACAGCGGACAACGTTAAAACGAGCCACTGGAAGCAAAAAAAAAATTTCCTCACGAAAATTACTGAGAAAGAAATAACGTGTAGGGTTCTCGCGGAACGCAAAATGTTCACTGAAAAATAAACACGACGACTGGGGACGTACTTTTTCAATGAATCACCCACCATCCGTTTACTACAGTCTACTAACCACGCCGAGGCAGGCTTCAGACGTCGTCGTCAACAATACACGGTAACAGAGTGTACGCTTTCCTCACTCAGTCAGTCCTGGCTCTTCACACTCCAACCATCGCACTAGTTACATGGCACAAGTACACCTCTATTTAAACTACCGAGCAACGAACCATCATCCTCACCAGCTGCTCAGCACCACTCTGCAAAGATCGAGCTTGTTACGAGGCAGTAATGGCGCCGACGGTGGAGGTGCTGACGTCGGAGGTGGTCGTCCCGGCGGAGGAGACTCCGGCGGGCGCCATCTGGCTGTCCAACCTGGACCTTGCCGCGCGCCGCGGGTACACGCCCACGGTCTACTTTTTCCGGCCCAACGGTGACCCGGGATTCTTCGCGGCGGACGTCGTCAAGGGCAGCCTCGCCAGGACGCTGGTCGCGTTCTACCCGCTCGCCGGCCGCCTTGGTGTCGACGGCACCACCGGCCGCGTCCAGGTAGACTGCACCGGCGAGGGCGCGGTGTTCGTGACCGCGCGGTGTGACTACGCGCTGGACGAGCTGATGCGCGAGTTCGTGCCGTGCCGAGAGATGCGGGACCTGCTGGTGCCACCGACGCCCGCGCCCAACCCGCCGTGCGCGCTGCTGTTCGTGCAGGTCACGTACATGCGCTGCGGCGGCGTCGTGCTCGCCCTGTCCATGCACCCACTCCCTGAACGACGCGCGCGGCGCCGCCCACTTCCTCGAGACGTGGGCCAGCATCGAGCGCGGGGACTCCGCCGCCGCGAACGCGAACGCCCCCGTGGCACCGTGCTTCGACTACAGGCTGCTCGCCGCGCGCCAGGGCCCGGCGCGCGCGGTGCTGTACGACCACCCGGAGTACAAGCCCGAGCCGGAGCCGGTGCCTGTGGTGGACGCCGGCGCCGCGGCGGCGTCCGACGACTACGCGAGCGCCATCATCGTCATGACCAAGGCGCAGGTGGGCGCGCTGAGGTCGCGGTGCCCGGGGGCGTCCACGTTCCGCGCCGTGGTGGCGCTGGTGTGGCAGTGCGTGTGCCGCGCGCGGGCGCTGCCGCCGGAGACGGAGACGCGGCTCTACTCCATGATCGACATGCGGTCGCGCCTGGACCCGCCGCTCCCGCCGGGGTACTTCGGCAACGCGGTGGTGCGCACTTCGGTGTCCGCCACGGCCGGGGAGGTGGTGGGCAACCCCGTGGGGTACGTACGCGGCGCGCCGCGCGCTGGCGGCGACGAGCCAGGGCGACGACTACGCGCGGTCGCTGGTGGACTACCTGGAAGGCGTGGACGCCATGAATCTGCCCCGGAGCGGCATCTCGCGCGCGCACCTCCGCGCCATCAGCTGGGTGGGCATGTCGCTGTACAAGGCCGACTTCGGGTGGGGGTGCGCCGGCGTTCATGGGGCCCGCGCTCATGTACTACAGCGGCTTCGTGTACGTCATGAACGCCGCGGGCAAGGAGGGTGCCCTTGCGCTCGTGCTGTCGCTGGAACCGGAGACCATGCCGGAGTTCAGGAAGGTGTTCGCCGAGGAGCTCGCCGGCCTGGAGGTGCTCTAGACGTGTCGTACGTGCATGCGTACTCTATCTATATATATAAACCTCGAAGTAGTGTAACCAAGTTGCTTGCGTGTACGTACGTGGCTATTGTATAGACGTGTGTACGTGCGCGTATAATTGCTGTTGATCCATGCCAGTTATTTCGTCTATGGCATGTGCTACTACTACATATACATGGATGTGAATGAGACTGTCCAGCTCTAAGCTGTGAAGTCTTTGGATGCCAAGTCATGCATGACATGACTATATGAATGTCTATATTGGTTTTCACATATATGTGACAAATAAATAAAGAGAATACATTTAGATATTTCTCGGAGATGCCTCACTATATCAATGGCATCAAAGATGGCATGGAGACAAGAAGGGGGTCGACACCATATTCGCCTTATTCTTTTTTTTTTTTTTGAGATTACACAAGCAACGCAGGCGCTCAACACGCACGCACACTCACCCCTATGAACACACGCGCACGCAAACCCTACCCCTATGAGCACCTTCGAAGGATTGAGCCGGCAAATCTTGAAGTTCGAAGTCACCACTGGCGCCGCTATCGGCCGGGAACGTCGCCTACCACTTAATGCATAGTGGGAAAATCCCGAAATAAATCCGGGATAAAGTGTCGCACCGAGGGATTTGAACCCGGGTGGGAGCCCCTAACCAACCAATGGCCTTTACCATTGAGCCATGAGCCCCTTATTCACTTGGCAAGTTTGGAAAGAGTGGAGCATAAGTTGCTTTCGTGGCGCCTCTTCCACTACCGTCCAACTTCTAGCCACCATCAAGCATATATACCGTGGATCAATGGACAGGGGCGAATCTACAATATTTTATCGGGGTCCGCCGACCCCGGCCGGTTTTGTTAATCCTCTTTAGATTAAGACTTTAATTAGTTCATGACCCTAAGAAAACAGCACATTGCACTAGCTTTTTCTAATGATGACCCCGATAACTTTATTTTCTAGATTCGCCAATGGATTGAAGCGGGACATGCAACCTTAGTCGCTTAATTCGTGAGTAATCAGCATGCGGCTCCATTCGGGAGCAGCAGCGATGAAATATAGTTTTTTTTTTTTTTTCCTCCCCAATGTGTGTTTCCACGTGATCTAATAACTCTCCTACTTAATACAAAGATGCACAAACTTAATACTAGTAGAAGAAAAAAAAAATTTAGACATTTCAGTCCCACATTTTTTGCCTGGCACTCCTAAACCTCACTTCCCCATATTACTATGTTTTGGAAAACCCTCTTCAAATAGGCCTTGTGTGGGCCAAAACTTATCGTGGGCTGGCACTTTAGTGGGCGGCATTTGATTTACATAAATAAAATCATACTAGAAACCCCAAAAACCAGACCTACCATTCCATTGCTACCAAAGTGATTTGCTATTCTTGGGTTGGTAGTAGTTAGAGTAGTCCATTACCAGTTGGGATGATGAAGCTTCCCTGGGCTGGAAAATTTGTTATCACATAAGCTCCAGATGGATTAAAATTTTCATTAATATAGTTGTTGCTAAATTTAGCCGCTGGAGATTGAAATGGCTCGTCTAAAAAAGACTAGCAAGAGTTTTTAGCTGGCTAAACTTAGTAGCTAAACCATGGACTAAACACTTTAATTATTGGATTGGATTTTTTTTTTTTTTTTTTTTTGATAACATTGGAATCCAATCCTAAAAATTGGATTGGATGTTTGGTTTGGGTGACTAAAAGGTCGGGTGTTTGGCTATAAAGTGATTAAATGGGACCAAACGGTGAGGTTTATCCCCATTCATCCCATTTAGCAATATAATGGTGACCAGTTAGCTAAAGCCCCTTTTAGTCAAATTTAATCAGTGTTTGGGTAAAAGTGACTAAATACGTGGGACTAGATCTAGCAAACCAAAATTCAGCTGTTTCAACCCAGAGCTAAAGTTTAGCTGGGTTTGTTTCAACCCATAGTTAAATTTACCTAAAGATTAGTTTTTTTTTTTTTTTTTTGAGAAAAAAAGGACTTTATAAATGACTAAAGTGTATCATTACAAGCAAAAGATTCGACAAAATCGGGAAAACAAGAAAAAAAGACCTGACTATTACTAGACCTAATAGCATAATGAGCAAGCTGATGCGCAACATTGTTCTGATCACGACTAATCTTCACCACCTCGACTCGACAAAGTTCCAGCATCTGCAGCCTAGCTTCTTGGATCGTTGCCCAGTGCAAGGACCGATCAGGATTGGCATCCCCAGTTTCACAGCAACCACGGCGCTATCTGTCTCTAGGATCACAGGAATGTCCGGCCATCGACCTGCCAGAATAAGACCTTCACGGCATGCAGCAGCTTCAGCTTCCTCCGCATCCCAGCAATGTCGCAGTACACGCCATGCCGCCAGCTGGATCCGACCTTCGTGATCTCTGATGACCACCCCTAACGCAGCTTTTCCACTGTCAGGTAAGAAGGCACCATCAACATTGATTTTCAACCAACCTTGGCACGGCGGCAACCACTTCTTCTTGGCATGAGATGAAACTGGCAACCTGTTGTGTCCGACCACAACACAACGTTTGCCCTTGTTGGCACTGAAGGATAGAGTCCATATAGCGGATTAGAAAAATTACAGAGCTAGTGACTGAAATTTGCTGACCTGCCCTCAAGACACTGTTCCGAACACTCCAAGCACGCCATAGCACCATAAATAGATTGCCCATTACTTCCTTTGAATACCGACTCATTAGCACTAGCAGCCATTGGGGCCCTGAGTAGTGGAGATCACCCTCATTAGGGAGGGCCCAATGGTCTCTCATAGCATATCGAAGAGCAGCGGCATGAGGGCAGCTCATGCACGCATGGTAGCAATCCTCCTGTTCGTATCCACATAACTCGCAAACTGCTTGTTGCACAATGTGTCTGTAATGCTTGTTAGCCTGAGTTGGGATGCCATTATTAGCCAATTTCCATGCAAACACCTTGACTTTTTCGGGCACCTTGATAGACCACAGATCCTTCCACACCCTCCTACCATCTGAAGGAGTAGAGCTAGTACAGATTGCTCCCTCCCCATGTTCTATCCTCATTGCCAATCTGTACGCACTCTTGACAGTAAACAACCCAGACTTCTCAAAATTCCAGGCCACATAGTCCTGACAAGCATTAATTGGAATTTTAATCTTCAGAATTTCCTCAACGTCACAAGGATAAAGATATCTCCGTAACAGCGTCTCGTCCCAAGTCCTTGCTTCCGCATCAATCAAATGAGAGACCCAGCGGATCCTGCACTGTCTCACACTTCCCACTGGTTTCATGTGATGAGCTCTCGGAATCCAATTATCTCTCCAAATTCGAATACTCTGTCCATCACCGACTCTATAGACCACACCATGTTTTAACAGAGATAGGCCATGTTCGATTCCTCTCCAAGACGGAGACGCATCAGCAGTAGTCACTGTATCCAACAAATTGCCATTTGGAAAATATTTAGCTTTCAAAACTCTGGCACAAAGGCTCTCCGGATAGAACAACAATCTCCGAGCTTGTTTTGCAAGCAATGCTTGATTAACCAATCTAAGATCTCTAAAGCCCATGCCACCAAATCCTTATTTTTTCACGAATACGCAAAAGGTTTGTGCGCATCTTAATTTGTATTTAAGTAAGAGTTTAGCTGAGTTTATTAATTAGTTGGTGGATCTGAACATTTTAGTTTGCTAAAGTTAAACTTTAAAAATTTTAGCTAGCCAAACTTTAGTTAGGTGGAACCCTATATAGTCTTATATTGTTTTTAAAAAAATTCTATAGTATAAACATGCACATCACTATATTAAAAAAATAGTCCTTTAGATGTACTCCCACTCGATTCTAAAACAAGTGCACTTATAGCATTTCGATTTTGTCACGAAATAAATGCTTTTGTAGGTATAGCACACTTAGATACAGTACGTGTTCTTATTCATCGTCATCATAGGGATGGACTCGGCGTCTCAGCAGCCAGCGATCTTTCAGCACGATGGGAACCAAAACTCTGACCGCACTAGCACTCTGCAGCAGGCCGGCCGCCGGCGACGGCGACCATCATTAATTCCAGTCCAGAGGAGAGAACGAACCTGCACACACCACGTACGGCCGGTGCAACATCGATCGTCCCATGACGCTGACATCACATCGGCCATCGTCTTTGAACGGAGCTTCGTTCACAAAGCACCACGTGCGTGCGTATACGCCAAGTATCCACGTCGAAGGGATATCGGCCGGTCGTTCCACTAGACATGATGACCACGACTACTGGCCATGATTAAAGGTCAGGCCGGCCGGGCGGGCAGGATCGAAATCGAGGTTGAAATTTTGTGACCTGTCCACACTGTCCGTCGACGACGACGACGGAGAGTCGGAGGTTGGTGAACCGTGAACGGCCTCGCCATGCATTATGCATGCATGGGGAATATGCATGCGTCACACCCATCATCACCATGACGATGGCGGCCGATGTCCGTAGATACGCATTGTGATCCGTGCTCTCACACTTTTTAAAAAGCAAATTGTGATCCGTGCCGCACACACTTCTCAAAGCTTTTGAGAAGTGTGCGGAAAGACGCAAATCACAATACGTATGATAGTCTAGAACGTGGAAGCATATACTCATAGCTACTTTCCCTCCGTCGCTTTTTTGTTTTGTTGCAGAAGCGTGTTTATGAGGAAACACGGTTCTCTAGAGACAAATATTTAGAGACAGAGGGAGTAGAGTAGATTTAACTTTAACTTACCCACCCCAAAACCCCACCCCAAAACTCCTGTCACCGCAGTCGTCTCGAGTCAACTGTCAAAACCAGTTGGAAACTTGGAATGGAAGAAAGAAGATCCCTGGTTGGAATGCTTTTACGTATGCGACCTGATGTGTGTGCCCACTAGCAAACAGATCACGACTTCCTCTGCTTTTTGGTAACCTTTTTTTGACCGATCCGGCCGGATGCTGCTAGGGGGAATATTACGCGTTTCCGTTATTGACGGAGCAAAGTTAATTTGGTGTCAACTTGTAATGATTTGTTACTAGTGCTAGGTCCATCAACGTTTTTCATACCGCATCGAATTAACAAACAGAGATGCGTGCGTGCTACATGCTTTGAATTCATGCCAAATCAAAACCTGATGATGTGACATGAGCTGCTTATATATGATAATTACGCTCTTTGCAACCAACCGACGATCGACAAAGTCACCGGCCTGATCAGTATAGATAGACACAACGCTGGTAGTATAAGGTACGTGTCTGCTGGCCGGTCAGGCAGGTGTGCACTACACAACTACGTACTCCGTACACATACACACGTACGACCTCTTACCAACCAACCCCCCTCAGTAGTAATATTTATAGTAGTACTTCAGTAATTATCTGGATTCTTCAGTAATTATCATATCGTCTGGAGCCTCGCCACCTCCTCGGTGAACACCTTCCTGAACTCCGGCATGCTCTCGGGTTCCAGCGACAGCGCCAGCGCGACGGCGCCGTCCTTCCCTAGCGCCTGCATCACGTACACGAAGCCGCTGTAGTACATGAGCGCCGGTCCCATGAACACGGGCGCGCCCCACCCGAAGTCGGAGTCGTGCAGCGACATCCCCATCCAGCTGATGGCCCGCAGGTGCGCGCGCGAGATGCCGCTCCGGGGCAGGTTCATCACGTCCACGTCTTCCAGGTAGTCCACCAGCGACCGCGCGTAGTCGTCGCCCTGGTTCGTCGCCCCCAGCGCGCGCCGCGCCGCGTAACCCACGGGGTTGCCCACCACCTCCCCGACCGTGGACAGCACCGACGTGCGGATCACCGCGTTGCCGAAGTAGCCCGGGGGCAGAGGCGGCGCCAGGCGCGCGCGCATGTCAACCATGGAGAAGAGCCGCGTCTCGGCGTCGGCCGGGGAGCGACCGCGCCCGGCACGCGCACTGCCACACCAGCGCCACCACGGCGCGAAACGTCGACGCGCCCGCGCACCGCGCCTTGAGCGCCTGCACCTGAGACTTGCTCAGCGTGATGATGGCGCTCGCGTAACCGGAACCGGCGGCCACCGCGTGCTCCGGCGATGGCTCGGGCTTGTACTCCGGGTGCTCGTACGTCACCGCGCGCTTCGCCGGGGACGCGCGCTCAGCAGCCTGTGGTCGAAGCACGGCGGCAGGGGCGCCTCGCCGCCGCCGCGGGCGATGCTCGCCCACGTCTCCGCGAAGTGCGCGGCGCTCCTGGCGTCCACGACCGAGTGGTGCAGGGCGAGGCCGAGCACGACGCCGCCGCAGCGCAGGCGGGTGAGCTGCACGAACAGCAGCGCGCACGGCGGGTTCGGCGCGGGCGTGGCGGGAACCAGCAGGTCCCGCATCTCGTCGCACGGCACGAACTCGTTCTGCAGCTCGTCCAGCGTGTACTCGGACCGCGCGGTCACGAACACCGCGCCATCGGCCGTGCAGTCGATCTGGACGCGCCCGGTGGCGGCGTCGAGACCGAGGCGGCCGGCCAGCGGGTAGAACGATACCAGCGCCCGGGCAAGGCTGTCCTTGACGGCGTCGGTCTCGAAGAACTCCGGCTTGTGGTTCGTTCTGTAGAAGTAGACCGTGGGCGTGTACCCGCGGCGTGCGGCGAGGTCGAGGTTGGACAGCCAGACGGCGCCCGCCGGCGTCTCCTCGGCCGGGACGACCAGCTCCGTCGTCAACTTCTCCACCATTGCCATTGGCTCTTTCCTGACGAAGACGGTGGGTTTTGTTTGCCCTAGCTAGAAAGGTGTTGCTGCGGCAGGCGTGAGTGCTTCCCTGGCGTTTCTGCGGGCGTTTCTGTTTGTTCCACTGCTGTGCTGTGCCTGTGCAGTGATGTGGGGTTGGGATGGTGGCTTTGATCTCTCTTCTGCGAGGGTTTATATAGGAGGGGCTACGGCCTCGGGTTTTGGAGGATTCTTGGGGTTGGTGGATCCCCGACTGGGCATGTTGTAGAAGAGTGCGCGCCAGTTTCGCTTGTGCAAGTCTGAGATTCTTGACTGAGTTGACTGCATGCATGCACCAAAACGAGTGGAGAAATTCAAACAAATTTTCTTTGAAAGGTTCAGGGGATGCACTAGGAGATGATTGCCTGGTCAATTGGAGGAGAATGCTATCGCTGAAATGTTTTAGGGGCTTGGAATCAAAGGATCTTCAAAAACTCAATGTAGGCTGTAGCAATGTGCTTACGGTGGTTTTTTTTTTTTTTTTTTTTTTTTTTTTTTGACAAACAGCTTGCGGTGGTTGATCCTGACAGACCTCGATCGCACCTCAGTCTCTTGGTGCTGGACTAAGTGCAAATTTTGGCATGACAGATGGTTTTTCTGGAAATGCAAAGCAAATTGCACCTCTATGTTTCTAAATTTCTAATTGGCTAGGCGAAAATATTTAACCGTAGGGTATGTTTAGTTACAGGTCGTCATTTGTCACACCACAACCAGCACAATGACAGGAACAAGATAAAAGTTGTTGTTCGGTTCATGTCGAGGAAAAAATAAGCCACGTCAAATTGCAGATCGGTCGATTTCGCCCGCACCAAGTAGTTGGACCTACATACAAATAAAAAATAAATATATCATTGCAATGCAGGAGCTGGGTATGGGGCACGCTGGTTCTTCCTTACCCACTCTCAACATGTTGAATTGGTTCATCTTTTCTCTCATCAATGAGTCAGGTCCTTTAGTCACTAGTAGAGAATAGGGCTACAATACCGGTTCCCAACCCTATTTAATCGGGTTTTGGGAACCGGGATTGCCACTCCGGGACTAAAGGTTCCAGCCTTTAGTCCCGGGTTAAGCAACCAGGACTAATGCCCATCCTCAAAATTAAAAAAAAAAATCTTGGAGACGGCTTGTAGTATTTGAGATTCAAACCCAAGACCCCTTGCATAGTATGTAGATTTCTTACCAACTCAGCTACACACCACATGTGACAAAGTCCTAGACGCCCTCCTTTTGAATTCACTCATATAGGGTCTTTAATCCCGGGTAAAAGACCTTTAGTCCGGGTTGATAACACCAACCGGGACTAAAGGGTGGCATTTTAATCCCGGTTGGTGCTACCAACCCGGACTAAAGCCCCTCCCATGCAAAAGTAGTTGGTGTATCCGTTGAGAAGGAGACTTTAGTCCCAGTTGGAGCCACCAACCGGGACTACTATATTCTTTAGTTCCGGGCTCAAAAGTTCGAGACTAAAGCTCGGAAGGAAAGTCTGTTCTCTACAAGTGAGTGGTTGAATTGATTTTTTTGTTGTGCCAACTTCGGACGGTGAGTAGATTTCGTTTTGCCACTAAAGAAGCCCGGAGAAAGCTACCACAAAAACAAAGAGCAAAAAACTCATCATAGATTGTGGTGCTCGTTTTGGACGCCATCCTAAAAGGAGATACCTTGGCAAACACTCAAGTTCACTGCCCACGTTTTTACCGTCTGGAACTCTTAGAAAAATATATATGACCGTTGGGCTACGAGTAAATGTCATGGCTGCATACAGCTTCACGATGTAACTTGTAGCCAATCACTTTCCAAAGGAAACATCGTATTTACCAAGGGGGATCTTCGCTCTAGTCTAGTCAAAAAGATGGTCCACAAAGTTAGCACAGTTCCTGATAGGCTGACTGCTGATCTCAACTGGTCAATATTGGTCCAAAGATAGATGGTTGGTGGAGAGACGAACCAAGAATCAGAAATTCCGAGAGGCTTGCAAGCAGGCCAAAAGATCGATGACCCGGTCATGCTCCTTATTTCTCCTAGCCGGCCGGCCGAAATCCAACTTTGCAACGTAAATATGTTGTCAAAAAAAAAAAACTTTGCAACGTAAATAATGCATCAAACTGTTTTTTTTATATAGAAAGCTAGGCGGCAAAAAGTTTTTGCTAATTTTTATTAGACAAATAAGAAAAAAAGCAAATGCAGTCTACATGTAAAAGAAAGAAAACCACTCTATTTCGACAAGGACTACCGCAGCACGCAGGCCGCCTACCCCATCACTACTCTAGGAGGAGAAGGAAATAAAAACACCAACAACACCTACTGATAATATATAGCTAAACATGTTAACTATTCAATAAGTCACTTGTCTTGCACAGAATGCATCAAACTGTTCAAGTGGTAACGCTCCTTCATTTGAAACGAGGGATTGTTTTCCCTATTCCCTGTATTTTTCTTCTGAACCGATTGCTATATATTTTTTACGCTGTTCTTTTAAAATTCTTGCGTCACACAAGGATGTTTTGAATGGACAGAAACACACGACACGACAACACGTAATACACGGATTGTGTTTGTCGTCACGGCAGATGAAATGTCCACTAAGGTACACGCCGAAGATACTACGTTTGATCTACAGTATAATACTACGTTTGATCTACGTTCTTCTACACGTGTCTCCTACGGGAATACGGGCAGCGATCGTATCGTACCTACCCAGCTACTACCCGACGCAAAGCAAGGTACACGCAGAGAAGTGGTTGTAGTATTTTTTTTTTTTTTTTTTTGTGTGCCGGAAATGTCATAAAATTTATTTTGCTTGCCGAGCGATGCAAAGTAACGTAGAAGAGTACAGTGGCGATGGTCGCACTATCCTGGTGCACAGCTATATATTGAGTACAGTGGGTGTGGTCGCACTCGCATCCGGCCACACACAAAAAAAAAGTAGTAAGAGCTAAATTTTTGCTATGTTTCATCCCAAATTTATAAAACATTGGACTCACAAGCGTACGTGCACTCCCTTGGATTTGCTATTCCCTACCTCTACCAGTGAACTTTCCAAGTTAAACCATGCATAACAAGCGTTTTGAATATACTAAACGGACACTAAGACACAGCACCTAATATGCATATCTTATCGTGTTACAGAAGGCATGTAAAATGCCTCCCCAAATCCTCGAGTTCTACAGTATGATATAGGAGTAGCTAGCTAGCTTAGATTTAACAAGTGGCACTGATGAGCGCTTGACATTTAGGACCAGGAGTCAGACGTGCCTACCCTACGCAAGGTATAGGTACGGTGGTACTCTCGCAGAAGGTGCTTGCTAATTCTTTACTGACATTATTTTGCAAATTTTATTTTGCTTGCCATGTGATGCAAGGAACGTACTTAAAGAATGTCGTATAAGATTTCACTGGCCGGGTAGCAATGCAATAGGTCAATAAAAATACTCACAATACTAGCTGTTCATGCCGCGCGCTCCTGTGCCTTATATATGTTTCATGTTGCATTGGTCTCAACTACTCAATAAATCCATGATCAAAATAAAAATACCTAACATGCTATGTGTGCGAAATTCACGAACCGAGCATATATTATATCCCGTTGGAATCCTTGTACGTACGTGGTAGATTAACCCACCCAACCAATCTAGAATTTGAAGAACCGCCTATATACAAATATATTGGGCGTGTGGCAATATCAATTGAAGGTTCATTCAAATATTTATCATCATACAAAAATTTGAGTTGCAACTAAAACTTTTGCAAAGAGACCCCACCTCCTGTCTTTGAGACGAACATTTAGCAGCCCACGCTAATTCATAGGCTAATTTTATTTTTCTCGTTGCACAATTTTCATTTTTGAAACTTATTTTGCATGGTAAAATGCTCTATCCATCTATATATTTTTTATCGGCATGTTAGTGGTGTTTTTCTTAGAATTACGGGACTTCTTGAAGCTGGTGTGGGAGCACACAAGAAGTATCCTAGGATGCATGTGTGGGAAAATAAACCATTTAGTAGTGAATTATTTTGCATGTTAAAGCATGCATGCCCTTGAGATCTACGGCATATATAAGTACCTCTTATTATAGAATAGACTTTACTGTTGAGCGCTTGACATTTAGGATAGTTTAAGGACACTCATAATGCAGACTTTACCATAGAGTTTAAGCTTATTTATTACCATCATATTTATTGCACTTTGCGGAGGTAGCGCCGATGTGGCGGTATATTCTAGTCTCAATGGAGAGTTTCACATCCGGCTTCCAAGATGTGAAACTTTGGCATGAAATATGTGTCTCCCTCAATGCACAGTTTCATTGCACGGTTTCACAAGCTCAAGGGTCCCACAACCTCTCTCTCATTGCATGGTTTAATTGCATAGTTCCATGGTGAAACTCTATTTCTATCTCAATGGGGTTTCACCTTGTTTCCAACGCATGTGAAACAAGGCCCAAAGGTTTTACCATGGTGAAACTTTTCCCTTCTCTCTCCTAGGCGTTTAATGCAAAAAGTGAAGTTTGGTGATGTGCAAGACTGCATTTAATGTGCATGAAACACTCATGAAACCTCCATTGAGACTGACTTAATAGAAGAGAGAGGGAGAAAAAACAACACTCAAGTCTTATTTGGACTCCAAGTCCATGTTACCTAAGGTAATAAATAGTTTTAGACTCTATGGTAGAGTCTGCATTGTGAGTGCCCTAACTAATTAGCAAACACTCATCCAATTATAATCAAATGAATAATCGGACAAGCTCCACCACCACATTCTAGGCCCCATTAATCAGTGAGCGAACGACAGTTAGATTTAAAACCAGAGGTCAATCCCACGGCTCCCCTTATGACTTTTCCTATTTAGAAAAATTGTTTCACAAGTTCATTTTTTTAGAAAGTTACTAAATTGTATTGATAACTTACGGTATGTACGCATAACTTTTATGTCATTACTTATAACCATGACTTCTCATCATGACTTTTTAACCTTTTTAGAAAAAAAAATGTATTCATAACTTCTCATTTTGGAAAGTTACAAAATCAAACTCATAACTTTTTTCATGATCATAACTTTTTTTTTACCTTTTTTAAAATATTTTCGTAATTCTCTAATTTTGAAAAGTTACAAAGTTATAGTCACAACATTACTCTTACGAAACAACTTATAACCACAACTTCTCATCATGACTTTTTTTTATTATTTTTCCGTTTTCTAGAAAACAAAAATTATTTTCAGGGATTTCTGTTTTTAGAAAGTTACAAAGCTATATTCATAGGAATATTCATAACTTATGTAAAAGAAAAAGTCTCAGTCTAAAAAGACAATAAAATGGTTAGATTAGTATGCAAAGAAAAAAGAAGAAGAAAAGAGAGAAACCCACTAACAAGGAAAAAGAAGAAAATAGTGAGGAAAAAAGAAAATAAAAGAAATGAGAAAAGAGAAAGAAGGAATAGAACAACAAAAAAGTGAGAAACCCACTCGCAAAAAGAAACTTCGCTAAATTAGATTTGCAATAGAAAGTAGAGAGGACGTTGAGAGAAGATGTGAGATGCTCTACCACTTGTCTACTAAAGGTCCACCATGTGATTATTAGTGCAGTGCGCGTCGTCGTACTCGTTTGGAATCGAGCAAACGACCGCGGAAATGGAATTACGCACTTCAGACTAAGAGTCAGAAAGTAATCCGCCTTCCCTATTCGCTGCTAAATATATATAATGACTTTACAGAAAATGTTTACTATAAGAAAACAAGATGGCCGGCCTGCACGGTAGCAATGCATAAAAATTGCATACTTTGTCAATGGGTACTAATTAATACTGGTCCCAATATACCGCGCCCGCTTATATATATGCTTCATGTTGGTCTGAATTGTTCAAACGCATGAGTAGTTAGTGCTAGTGGTGAGTGAATAGTTCTTTAATCTCCTTTCTTTTACTGAATCTTGGACGGAAACGTGCGGTCCGGCCTGAATATATTATGGTACATGTATGTACATGTACTTCTTGTGCACGCGTTTGGCGTTGATCGATGGGAGCGTTTTTTTAAACAAGAGGCCGGTTTCTTGTGGTGTAACAACATGTGGGGTTTCGGTTCCACTGGCCTGCATAAAAAAGAAATGCTTGTGATGTGCTTCCGAGAGATGGTGGGACAATATTTGATGTGGGAACGAAGAGTAGACAGCATGTTATGCATGTACTCTGTTGTGCATGTACCGTACCTCCGATCCATCCGAAGAATAATACTTATAATTCTATTTATCCTTACGTTATATATTCTAAGTTTACAATTAACCAAATAACATATATAACTCCAAACAGGAATTATTATCATAAATACTTGTATTTTTTGTTATAAATTTGGTCAATTTGAGATTCTTTTTTTGGAACAGATAGATATTTAGTATATGGGCGCGTTGATGATTTTCAGTTGCCTAGAAAATAGTAACTCCATATTTTTTTCCTAACAAAGGCGCTAACTATTGTGATATAGTGAAATAATGAAGAAATGTAACTATCCCACGATTGTCTTTGCAAATTTGACTGGCACGAAAGCGACACGGCACGGCCATCTGCGGGCGGGCCAAAGACGCCCGATTGTATAGGCCGTGCCGGGCCGCTACTCGTGCACGCAGCGACGCGGCGCGGGCATAAAAAAACAATGGAGGCCCGGTGGTGGCCCGACATATTTATAACTCTATGAAATTGAAATTGGCCCAGCCCACAATGGTCATTTATAAAGCACCTACTCTCAGTTCCTAACCCTAGTTTCTCTCCCCATACCGATAGGCGCCGCTGGCGTCTCGCGTAGCCTCTCCCCGTCCCTCGTGCATTATTACACGGCGGCGGTGAAGTGCGACTCCCTCTCTCGTAGCACCGGTACCACCTCCTCCTCCCTTGCGCCTCCTCACTCTCCGGTCTCCTCTAGTGACGACGCTACCTACCTCTCCTCGTGGCGACACATAAGGTAGATCTAAGTGCATCACAAGAACTATGTCTAGTCAACATATCGTATAATTTAGAACAAAGGATGCATAAGAATCATTTTGTGCTACCTTGTATACAAGAATCATGAGTTCCAACAAATTAAGAGCTAGCTCAACAGAGTGCTAAAAGTGCACCAAATTATTATGACTAAGAATCATGGTGCGGCGTTACCTACCCCCGCGATCCTGTATCACAATGAGTACTATATAAAGTGAAACGACGAATGCAAAAAGAATGAGAACACCCAAGTCACCCACAGAACTTTTCATATATACGTCAAAAAAAAAAAGTAATCGGAACGTTGTAGAAGTGATTAAAATTTGACCATCTAGTCTCTATATCTATAGTCATGTGGAGACGAACTTACCTTGGTCATGGTTGGGTTGGTGTCTTTGTACGTGAGTCAGTCAAGGCCGGCCCCAATGCAACTTAATGCACGTAAAATGTGTGCTGTCTCTACCTGGGCATCGTATCGTTTCGTGTGGTCAACATCGCATCGCAATGGCTCCATCGCATCGCATTGCCACGTACAGGCCAGCAGAGGCCAGCAGCTGGCCGGCCCCGACCTGCCCGCGCGCACGTACCAAACCCCATGGACTTGAGAGTCACAGAAATTGGAATTTCGGCACACACGCGTAGACTTTGCCTTTGTCTTGTTACGTTTGGTCTCCACTGGGCTAGGCGCCTACGCTAAGCCTAGTGTCACACAGCACTGCATCACTGATGCCGTCATCTCTGACTCTCTCACGTACTAGGAGTTTATACAGGTATGATGAGAATCATGTTACATCCAGGGCTCCATAGCACTAGTCTAAAGCCAAGAGTGCGGTGAAAGTAACGCCACTAATCTCGCTAACATTATTAGAGCAAGTCTAATGAAGCCAGGGGCGGGCGAAATGCAGATGCACATCAGCATGATTCGACGTGGGAGAGAGAAAAACCATGAGAGAGAATGAAGTTGGCGATTCGCTCTACGCCAGCTCCAAGCGGGCGACTTGCACAGTTGAGCAGCTTTCCCCTCTCTCCCAACTCCACGTTGCTGCTAGGCTCTGCAGAGCATTGATTCGATCATGGGGTCCATCACCAGCTTTCCCTGCTCGCGTGTGACATGGTGTTTTCCTAGCCAGCAGCCGGCGTCCTTATTAATCTTGCTCTTAGAGCATCTCAAGAGGTGAAAGTATTGCCATTAATCTCGCTAACATTAGTAGAGCATCTCAAGAGACTAGCTATAAAAAATTCTAAATTTTGATGATTTAGCTATTTTCTAAAACTTTGTCTAAAAATAGCTAAAATAGAATTTGACAGCCATACAACTACTCTTCGGTTGCTCTTAGAGCCCTGCTGGTATTTTTGCCAAACCAAAATTCAAGCAAGTTCACAAAAATTGGCATGCCATTGGTTTGGTAGCAAAATTTTAGCAACACCTACAAAAAGTTTGGCAAGATAATTTGTTTCCCCTTGTTGACACTTGGTAGCAAACCAAGAACCAATGTTTTTATTGATTAAAAGTTTGTGGTTGGCTACCAAAGTTTGTCATACTCCCTCTATATATGATTTAGATGTCGTTCTAGAGCATCCGCTCATTCTGCTAAAGGATGTCGCCGAGTGCTTGCATGTGCCATTTGGGACCTATTCCCATGCCCCCACACCCCTCGCTTCGCTTCCCTTCATCCAACCAGTAAGCGCCATTCAAAAAAATGCAGCAAAAAGTGTGTCTGCCAAGTATCAAACCCGGATACCTAGGGTCAAAGACCACACCTCGCCACATTAACGCTCGAGCTATCATCGTTTCTAGTATAAAAAGCACCCACGGTTGTATTTAATAAGGGCACACATGGAAAAATACCCTCTAATTAATCACTCCTTGGTAGGCACAATCATGTCCTAAACAACCTCTAAATCATATACGTAGGGTGTACAAGGATTTGTCAAGCCATAATTTTGGCTAGTATCTAGTTGGCTTCTAAAACTTACCAACTTCTCATATTTGGCTTGCCAAATCTTGTAATTTTTTGCCCAAACTTTTAGCTTGTTAAATTCTTACCTTGACAAATTTTAGTAGTAGTTAACAATTTTACACCCTAAGTTACCAAAATGTTTGCTTGTCCTAATAATATTGATATATTCACGTTTCAGATTTAGATTTGGCATGACAAATATTGATCTTCAAGCAAGCACAAGCAAGCACATCATGGGCCAAACATTGATCGTGGACCAAATCTATTGGGAGCAGGTATTCAGATCCAGTCGAACAGCTCAGCTTGCAGCCCCTCGAGTTCTCGACTCCGAATGCCCTCCTGGTCCGCCTGGCCGGTTGCTCTCTTCCTGCTTTCGTGGCTCAGCAGCGCCCATACCCCAGGCCACCACCCACAACTGCCCAGGCAGGTCACGAACCACCATGGCTACTGGTTCAAGTCACCCACTACAGCAGGGCTGGGCGCCTGGGCGGCTGGTCCCAGCTGCGAACTGTCGAAAGTGTCGATGCCCCTTCGCTCCTCGCTCCCGCATGTGCATACTGCATCTGTGTTGCACCGCCGCTCTAGCTCATTTGACAGTGCAAATTGTGCAGCCATCGTCACTCTTTTGCTTTCCGAATAATTATCTAATCTAATGATTAAATTAACTATGTAATGCAAGAATTTGGTAACCTAAAAGTTGGGCAAAAAAATTGCCAAAGATCTGCCAAATGTGAAAAGGGTTGAGAATCGGCCTATTCACGGATTCTTGAATCCGTGTTCCCCGTCCCCGATCCAAGAGAAAGAGGCGTGTAGGAGTTCACCCCGGGCATATTACCCGCTACCGTTACCGAACCCAAACTACCCGGATCCGAACCCGAACTACCCGAACCCGCAATTTTGGGTTTGAGTTCGGATAGCAAATCAATTACCCGAACTTTTATTGGGTAATTCGGGTAGTAAAGTCGCGGTACCGAACTACCCAAATTACCCGAACTTTTGAAGTTGAAGGAGAATTGAACTGAGTTGTTCTTTTGAATATGTGCTTGTGCGGTTTGGAGTATGGAGGATTGGACTGCCGCAGTCTGCCGCGCCATCACTTTATCATTGTTTTGTTTGAACTTTTGTTCTTGTCTCATTATCCGATGTGTTTGACACTAGCGCATCGCACTTGGCGGTTGGCAACTTGCTATTGCCATGGGTGAAGTGAAGGTCCGCGGCGTGTGTCCTGTGTGACTATCAATTTTATTTGTGAATGTGTCGTTTGCACTTGCAACTAAATTATGATGATTAAGTATCCTCGGGCAATGGCGAATGCCTCAAATTTAATTATTTATTTTTCCGGATATAATTCTATGGCAAATTATATGATGTTTGAGGGTTTGCTATGATTCTATATATTTCGGGTAGAATGGGTTTACCCGAACCGAACCAATTTTGGGGTACCGAAGGTGCGGGTAATGGATTTTTTGGGGCTGATTTCGGTAGCGTGATTCTATTACCCGAACTTTTAAAACCCGAATTACCCGACCCGATCGGATCGGGTAACCGTAACGCCAGTGGTGAGTAGGAGTTGTAGATAGATCCCGTTTCCCTTGCCCCCACGATCCCAAGAAGAACACATGAGAGACACGGATGTATGAGGGGAACCATCTCTTCATTAGTCATCATAGGTACACACATAGTCTCTTTATATAGATGTAGCCATCGGGGCATATATGGTAGCTTCCAAGGCCCATATGGTATGAGCCCATCATTCCTCTAATTGAGGAATTCTTAACACTCCCCTTGGGCCGAATACCATGACAAATATATGCCTCGTTAAAAATCCAAAAACCCAATGAGAAAAAATGAAGAAAGAGTGCATTATTGTCGTTAAATGCATTTGCACATTGTTGCCTCATTAAAAACCTTACATGAGAAACTCAAAAAAAAAAAACTCATCAAAAAAAAAGAGTACAACATATGTCTTCGGGACAAATTGTGACCTTACGGATCATATCATTTTGAATTCTCTATAATCTCGATCAAGGGTTAATACTCTAGGTGAGTTCTCCCCACAACATTACGTAACTACCCCTCGCTATGTCAAAAAACGCCTTCTACGGGAAGCATATACATATAGAAATCGAGCAAGTATTTGCATGCATAGTCGGGATCGTTTCATATAACCTTAACATCACGTTACTTACGGAACCCATGAAATTAAATTATACATAAATAAATCCATACTTAAATGGCATCATGATAGAGGCTTCAATTTCATAGAGCTTTCAAACTCACCCTTTAGAAATAACACCTTCTAGGTATTATTTGAGATCTTCAAGTCTCATGAATTATGATCAATATCATGTAAATACTCCCCCCGATGACAACATTCATTGAGGTCATCCACCGCCACTCGACATTAGTCGTTATTCGCAAATAAACATAGGCATGAATAGTCCAAGGGAGATTATATATAAGATGTGATTTCACAATAGTTAGTCTTCATGATATTTGTTTCCTTTGCTCTTCAAGAACAATAAGAATAAAGAATAATGCTAAGAGCATTGTCATGCATATATTAGAGTGCATATTTGTGCAACACAAAGTTGCAAAGACACACCTTCGAGATGTGATTAATAATCATTATTTGATAATTTTTTCTATTCATCATAGTCGTGACTCCTTCGAGGGGATTGGCTACTGATTCTTCAAGAATCTTTAATACATAATAAGACATCATTGTCTACAAAACTAGCGAATGGGGCGTATTGCTAGTAGCACCAAATATATCATACAACTTTTTAGGAAGATATTTCAATTCCAAACTTGGTGGATAATACTATCTATCAAGTATATACATGCATAGCAAAAGCTCATGGAATGCACATGTGCTTATATGGTATACATTTTGTTGCTTTTGGTTCCTCCTTTTATTATCTCTCTTGGTTCATGTATGTGTCTTTATCCCTTTCAAAGGAATTCACATATTTTGGTGCATTTGGACTTATAACCATATTCCTTGGGGAAAAATCCTTGAGGGGAGTTGTTGTCTTTATGGAGAGGTTACTTCACATAAAAGACATTATTGGTACGAGATTTTAATATTGCTTTCCATGGATTTTTCGTAATCCTATTACTCGCATATTTAATTCATGCCATTAGCCGATTCATTATATAGTGGAACATATTTTACAGAACTTATGTCGAGCTGGTCTATTATGACCATTTGAAACATCGCTTTTCACCACACATTTTTTTCAATAATGACCCATAATCATCCGAACATCGGGTTCAAGATATTCACTAAGCGATTTTTGGTTCAACCTCAATTGCATGTTTCATTTGACCCGATATGAGAGCTTCAAGCACTCTTGCCATGGACTTTGTTCGGATCCGGATTCTCATAAAGAGACTCAATTAGCAACTATAGAGGTAAACAAGTGTCGACACATATTCTCGACTTTAAACATCTTAATAATGATCTTCACCGGACTGTCCTACCATTGGACTTGCCGCCGATTCCCGCTAACACGTTTAAGTTTTTTTTTTAGGCGGCTAACACGTTTAAGTGTATATTAACTATAAAGGATCATCACTAGAATTATTGACTAGATTGTGATTTGATCACTAAGATTCAAAATGAACTTAGCGGCGTGTAAAATACAAGTTACTTCGTTCCAAATTATAAATCATTTCAAATGGATATACTAAAATATACATAGCAAAACTGTACCAAAATACACAAAGCGACTAATAATTTGGAATGGATGGAATAGATTGTTGAATCCAAGGCAGGGTGGTGAAAAATAATGCAACTTTAGTTCCATCTTTACTCAAATCACATATGGAATAAAGTATGATTATATATTCTATGATGATTCCAACCATACTAATTTGATATTGTAAATACAAATAATTTTATAAGGACCTCCTTTAAAATATTGATTTTTGTGTTTCTTTTATCGAATTAAGAGAGGGAAAAGGGAGTTCTATGTATAAGAGTAAGAACCCTCTCCGGGACAGACCAAGAGTAGCAACAAGAAAAATCAAACTCACTTAAGGGCTTTACCCTCTCTCTATGTTTTTTTAGTATACCCTCTCTCTATGTTGGCTCTCTTTCTTTTGCAACATATCCTCTTTGAAGGCCACCTGCATTTGCAACTAAGTATTGTTAAAAATTCATTTGTTCCTTTCTTTCCAAATGGTTTTTTAGGGAAGCTTTCCTTCCAAGTGTTCCATGTGGTGTGTAGATCACCATTCCATGGAAGCATCTTTTATCGGTTTTGGGCAACTTTTGCGTGGCTTTTTCCCACCCATTGTCCATGTGCAGAGGGTTGGGTATGGATTGCGTGAGTTGTGTGTCGAAAAATAGCTTCATTAGTGAAGTGGAGTATGCCGAATGGGGCCTAAGAGCGTTTGTAGTGCATAGCACCAGGTTCGGTTCAATAGAGGGATCCACCGACGATATGACGCTTCATACTACTCATCTCACGATCCATCGAACCGGACTCAACTCGATATAAGGACCCACACCGCGTGAAAAGAAATGGAATGGCGTTTCTTCCCGCCAAAATCTTCATCGGCCTTCTTTCCCCATTCCTATTCCCTTTTCGCCGATCATTTGCGGCTTCCATCCGAGTTCGTAGATTTTCCACATCCGACCTAGATACGCCACATCCGACCAATCCAAGCCTCGTGCGATGACCCCTGCACTTCCCACTAGTACATAAAAGAACTTCCATGGCAGTTTTTTTACATTTATCGTGGTGGATTTTGCAAACGCCACGAAGCAAAGGTTGCGATTAATCGGCGATTAACCGTGGTGGTTTTCAAAACCCGACACGGATAATCAAAAAAAAGAAAAAATAAATAAAAACTCAAATCCCAAACCCTAACGGCGGGGATTTGGGGCTCGGCTACATATCCGGGCCGCCGCTGGATCCGCAGCGCCACGGCGCTCACGAGCCACCGTACCGCCCTCGTGAGCCGCCCGTGCGATGCTTGATCCCGCTCAGCGCCGGTGTAGAGAGAGTAGAGGAGAAGAGGGGCCACCGGATTAGAGGGAGTGTGGAGAGGAGGCGTTACTCGATCTAGAGTGTGTGTGAGAGGAGGAGCACGGGCGATAGGGGGAGCGCCGACGCCGCGGCCTCGGCGATGGGCCTCTATGGAGTGGAGGAGGGAGAAAAGGATTGTAACTGAAACCCCAAATTCTCATTTTTATACTTAGTTACGGCTCAGCCCGATCGGGCTAGCTGGGCCTCGGTCTTTTAACCGTGGTGGGCCTTTTAGTAAAAACTGCCACAATTAACACCCTATTTCTGGTGGTTTTTTTATATAAAAACTGTCCACGATAATCATTTTATCATGGCGTTTATTTTAATAACCGCTTACGGTTAATAAAATAAAAGGTCTTTTAAATGATTTTTTAGTAGTGTCCCCAGCCGCCGATGCCTCGTATATTGTTGAAATTAATTTGTCCTGACTTTTCGCATGCATTTTCTTTCGATTTATTTTTTCTACGGCTGCATTTTTCACATAAAGAGTGTATTGTTTGTTTTTTAGTGCTCCGGTTCAGTAAAGAAGCTACGCTCGTACGTTCATATACTTCAGAATACTTCTGGAGCACCCATGTGGGCGAAAATCATTTTTGTAATACTTGCTTCTCTCACGTGCTATTGCCAATACGACGAACAACAAAGAGAGCAAAAAAAAAAAACTATAACATCCTTTAGATTAAAAATCTCATGGTCTCAAAATCGTGTGTTGATGTATCTATAAACACTCGATTTTTTCCCCTTGTTTTCAGTTGTTTTAAGGCACGTGAACATTGAGTTGTTGACAGTCATTGAAACGACCGTATAATAGGTAGACAGTCCCAATCTTTAAAGATCCTTGATTCCAAAGCCTCCTAAAACTTTTTGAGCGACAAGTTCTTCTCCAAATTGACCAGGCAATGATCACCAGGTGCATCCTCTGAACCTTTCAAAGGAAATTTCGTCGAAGTTCTGCACTCGTTTTGGAGCATGTATGCAGTCAACTGACTCAAGAATCTCAAACGCGCACACATGCGAAACTGGCGACTCTTCTACAACATGCCCAGTCGGGGATCCACCAACCCCCAAGTATCCTCCAAACGGACCAAACCCAACCCGTGGCCGTATACGGCTTCTTGAGCCCCTCCTATATAAACCCTCGCAGAAGTGATAAAGCCACCATCCCAACCCAACATCACGGCACAGCACAGCAGCGGAACAAGAGAAACGCCCGCACAAGCGCCAAGCACTCACGCCTGCCGCAGCAACACCTAGCTAGGGCAAACAACCCACCGTCAAGAGCCGATGGCAATGGTGGAGAAGTTGACGACGGGCTGGTCGTCCCGGCCGAGGAGACGCCGGCAGGCGCCGTCTGGCTGTCAACCTCGACCTCGCCGCGCGCCGCGGGTACACGCCCACGGTCTACTTCTACAGAACCAACGACAAGCCGGAGTTCTTTGAGACCGACGCCGTCAAGGACAGCCTCGCCCGGGCGCTGGTATCGTTCTACCCGCTGGCCGGCCGCCTCGGTCTCGACGCCGCCACCGGGCGCGTCCAGATCGACTGCACGGCCGACGGCGCGGTGTTCGTGACCGCGCGGTCCGAGTACACGCTGGACGAGCTGCAGAACGAGTTCGTGCCGTGCGACGAGATGCGGGACCTGCTGGTCCCCGCCACGCCCGTGCCGAACCCGCCGTGCGCGCTGCTGTTCGTGCAGCTCACCCGCCTGCGCTGCGGCGGGGTCGTGCTCGGCCTCGCCCTGCACCACTCGGTCGTGGACGCCAGGAGCGCCGCGCACTTCGCGGAGACGTGGGCGAGCATTGCCCGCGGCGGCGGCGAGGCGCCCCTGCCGCCGTGCTTCGACCACAGGCTGCTGAGCGCGCGTCCCCCGGCGAAGCGCGCGGTGACGTACGAGCACCCGGAGTACAAGCCCGAGCCATCGCCGGAGCACGCGGTGGCCACCGGTTCCGGCTACGCGAGCGCCATCATCACGCTGAGCAAGTCTCAGGTGCAGGCGCTCAAGGCGCGGTGCGCGGGCGCGTCGACGTTCCGCGCCGTGGTGGCGCTGGTGTGGCAGTGCGCGTGCCGGGCACGGTCGCTCCCGGCCGACGCCGAGACGCGGCTCTTCTCCATGGTGGACATGCGCGCGCGCCTGGCGCCGCCTCTGCCCCGGGCTACTTCGGCAACGCGGTGATCCGCACGTCGGTGCTGTCCACGGTCGGGGAGGTGGTGGGCAACCCCGTGGGTTACGCGGCGCGGCGCGCGCTGGGGGCGACGAACCAGGGCGACGACTACGCGCGGTCGCTGGTGGACTACCTGGAAGACGTGGACGTGATGAACCTGCCCCGGAGCGGCATCTCGCGCGCGCACCTGCGGGCCATCAGCTGGATGGGCATGTCGCTGCACGACTCCGACTTCGGCTGGGGCGCGCCCGTGTTCATGGGGCCGGCGCTCATGTACTACAGCGGCTTCGTGTACGTGATGCAGGCGCCAGGGAAGGACGGCGCCGTCGCGCTCGCGCTGTCGCTGGAGCCCGAGAGCATGCCGGAGTTCAGGAAGGTGTTCGCACAGGAGCTCGCGAGGCTCCAGGCGATATGATGATGTACATGTACTGCAGAGTGCAGATTGCACGCCAAATGTAACCGTGCATGCGTCCTACTACGTACTAATACTGTATATATATTTTTTTTGGAAACCTTGCCCATTGACACGTATTGTACTAATACTGTATAGTAAATGGTTTTCCCACATCCTGACCATTTAGTACCATTTGAACAGTTTTTTTTTTTTCCGTGAACGCCTCTAGGACCTGTGTTTCAATTATGGCGAAAGGAGTTTTTTAAAAAAAAAGATTGTTAGTCCCCGATATATCAAATCGTTTGCGGCAGCGGTACCATTGGCAACAAGACTAAGAACCCACAACAATAATAACCTTACAGTACTAAACGTCGGTCGATTGTACGACAAAGCCGACACCATCCATCAACGCCCAAGAAGAACCTAACAGTAAAACCCGTGTCAATCCACTGCTATGCGCCATGGATCGATTGCACGATGATCACCATGGAGACCAGGGGTCGTTCAACACCTCCTCGAGACCCATGGAGTCGAAACCCGTGTCAATCCCCTCCGTCTCAATATACTTGACGCCTAGCGTTGGATAAAGTTTCAAAATACATGTCACGATGATCACTGGCGGTCAGTGCATGTGCAACACCTAGAATATCACATAGCGTTATGTTCATCCCACTCACCTCTATTTGATCAGCACCGCTCTCTATATATGTCAACCCGAGCGCTGCTCGAACTAAGCGGGAGTAGTGCGACGCAGCCAACGTTCATTCCTTGATCTTTGTGTCGGAGTAAAACCCAAGTATAAACCTGGAATCAAAGGAGGCGTGCGTGACTACACCAGCCGTGACCCCCTCCCTAAGTCATCCATGATCTGTCGGGTCCAGCCGGCTGCAAAACCTGGAATCAATGACCGTTCTACAATTTCAACAGTTGTTACTGTTTGATTTGAACAGTTTGGCGCATGCTTTAACTTGCATAATACTCCTAGAGTCCTAGTAGTCTAGTACGTTCATTAAAGCCTGTTTAGCTTGCATGAAGCAATCTGTGACAGGTGCTGGTGTTTGGTTTACATCATGCAATCACTCTGTGCATCATCGGGTGACTCCACGTATCAACTGGTTTCTCAAAAAATCTGGGACAACTCCATGCCGGACTTATCCATTCGAAGTTCCCTAAACCAAATTAACAGGCTGTTAATGTTTTTCTCACATCCTGAGGATGTATACTTTTTGTGCTCCACCACCTTCAACCACTCTCTTAGCTTAATTCTAAGAAAAAATACACCACCACGATAAAAATATTGATGGATTTATAAGGCACTACAAAGTACCAGGCAAAACAGAAGTAAGAAATTGATAGTGAAATAGCAAGATGCCCTATATAGGGTGTGTTTAGCATCCCCAAATTTCACTATACAAAAAGAAGATTCCCCATCACATCACCATGCAAAACTGAAATGTAGGTAAAAAAATAAACTAATTGTTTAGATGTACATTAGTGAATTCTTTTGAGCCTAGTTACGCCATAGGCAAGATGTGACATCCGTCCAAAATTTTAAATTTTGGGTGTTAAACACACCCATATTTAAAAATTAAAGCCAGCCACAAGCGCAACAATACTATTGTAGATACTTCTTTTATTCTAGGAGTTTTTCTATTTTATAAAATGACTAATTAAACTATGAAATTTGGCTATTAATTTTAGTTAAGCGGTTCAAGTTGCTCTGAATAAGTGAAACAACGAATGCGGAGAATGAGAACCACATCACCCAAGTCATGCGCAAAAAAAACTTATATGTTTATAAAGAAAAAAAGGTACGCAACGCGTAGCCAAATATATCGAATGGGTAGTCTTGTATTTTAGGTGCCATAATTGGAGATAGTCTAAGGAGGAAAAAAAGCGATTAAAAATTTGACCATCTAGTGTATATAGTCATGTGCAGAACTTACCTAGTGCACGGTCGTATTCTAGCTTCGGCGTCATGGTCATATGGTTGGGTGGTTGGGTTGGGTTGTCTTGGTGTGACCGTGTACAGTACTGCGTGTGTCTCGGTCAAAGCCCCAATGCTAACTTTGTGCTGTCTCTACTTGGGCATCTCGTCTTGTGGTCTTCTCGTACGTAGTACAGTACATCACATTGGCTCTACCTGTTTCCCACGATCACACACGTACTAGCTACGCGCCACGCTGCTAGTGACAAGGTCAGCAGCCGGGCCTGCCTCGACCTACCCGCACGCAAACCCCATGGACTTGAGAGACCCAAACCTTGGAATTCCGGCGTACACTCGTATACGTAGCCTTTGTCTTGTTACAATTACATGAAGTAAGGTCTCTACTGGGCTAGCACTAGCAGTATAGTTTTTGGTCATTATAGATAAATATAATTATATTCTCTGATGAAACTAACCATACTTCTTTAATGAGACTGGAAAATAAGAATGTATACTATTTTGTGGTAGGGACTATACATAGCGTCTAGTTTGTGCAGCTGCAGCCAGCGTGTACCATTTTAATATACTGTTTTTTTAAAAAAAAAAATCTATCAAGGGTTGAGCTGGGTTGAGCTTTGGTCGTTGGCGGGCTGGGCCACCAGTTGGCAGGCTTGGGCCATACTGGGTGCTAGTGTTACTGGGCCTGCCGCACAGATACTTCGCCGTCAAGGAATCAATGACGCCGACTTGCCGAGGAGGAACGAACGGAACACAACAATCTCGTCTCATCCCGGTCCTCGAGCTGCTTTTCCTTCGTCGCCTCGCTCACAGACCGCAACAACCCCACCGTCCTTCCTGCCGCCATCCCGACCCGACGACGGCGGAGGTAGAGCTGCGGCCCGGAGACGGGGAGGAGACTGACGGTCTTGGCCAGGGTCGGGGGAACATTGTCACAGACAGACATTCTGATCCGAATCCGTCCGCGTGGTGGGCGGATGGAGTGGGACGACGAGTGGGTGGCCGCCGACAAGCTGCAGCACTTCGTGGCGTGCCTCCTCATCGCCCTGCTCGCCGCGGCGCTGGCCGGCCGCAGCGCACGCCCGGGCTCCGCCGCCGCGCCGCGGCCGTGGGCTGCGCGGCCTCGCTCGCGGCCGGCGCCGTAAAAGGAGGCCGCGGACGAGGCCGGATTCTTCGGCTCCGCCGGCGCCTCTTAAAGGACGCCGCCGCCGACATCCTGGGCGTCGCTGCCGCCGCGCTCGCACTCGCCCTGCTCCGCCGCCGCCGCTGTCGCGAGGAAGCCGCGCGAGGAGGGGACGCCCGCGACGGCGCCGTCTCTATCTCCATGGTGTGAGTGTGACGGCGAGGTATGCGACGAAATTGCTTCGATCTGTTGAGCGACTTGAGCCTATTGGCTACTGATCTAAGCTCTGCGCAGATTGATGCAACAGAATTCTCAATTTCATGCCTCTCCCTCTTTGAAATTCGATCTATTATGAGGTAAAATTTTTTAGTGTGAGAGTTCGAAATATCTTTTTCTCAAATTTTTGAGCAATGTTCAAAATATTTTCCTCGTTTATGAGCAATGTTCAAAATGGCGGTCCATAAAGACTTTATAGCACCATTCCAAATAGTGATTCGATAAAAATGCTCCCAAAATATATCATTTAAGACGTTTTTTTTCATAGATAATATATAATAATGTATAATGTTCATGTTGAGCACATAAAAATCAAAATAGCCTAAGTCCACAATACCACCTTATTCATAAATTAAAGTCCAAACTAAATTCACAATAGATTAGCAGTGAAGGCCAAGTGACTAGACATTAGTTTTAGCTTGAAAGCGAATAGATGTGCTAAACACTACTACAATTTAGCGGCACTAAACAAAGCTATAGCGGTCTTACCTGTGTTAGCGTCCAATATGTCATACCATAGCGGCATTATGGTTAAAACCAATATTCAACATTATTTTGAACCTTGGAGTTAGCTCTAATCATATTATTTGACAATCCTCCTATACAAGCGATTTTCAAGGCATAATAATAAGAAGCTTGGCAAGGCTTTCTGAATTTAATTAAATCAATACATAAAAGTATCCATATTATTACAATATAAAATTGATATTATTACTATTAGATTTTTCAAGGAGCATATTTTTCGTAGTACACATATTTAACTATTTGGTTTTAAAAAAAAAAAAAACTATTTGGTTTTATATAAGTGTGAACTGGAATTAAAGGGATTTCTCTTTCATTTTTTTTTTTTTTTGGGGGCAGAACTGCGTAACAGGCTCATCCCAGCTCTATTACTTCTGCGGGCCCTGGGCCGGGGGCGAATCAGATCACCGTTAGGTTTCGGCGGCCCACGATGCAGCAGTCACGAGTTCTCTAGCCCACCTGTCAGCAAAGCTGGGCCTCCTCGAGCCCGTGGATATCTCGGCCCACGTGTCCCTCTCCCTCCTCGTTGACTCGTTGAGTCCAGTGAACCCGACACGGTGCAGACCAAGCCCACCCCACCATGGCGCTGCTCGCCGCCACCGCCGCCGCGGCGCGCCGCCTCGCCCGCCACCCCCACCTTCTCCTCGTCCTCCATCCCCGCCTTCTCACCACCACTTCCTCTCCACACCCTCTCCCAGTCCTCCCGACCCAGATCCCACCACCCCGGCGCCGTCCCCGTCCGCACTCCCCGGACGAGCAGTTCGCGGCGTGGGTCACGCGGCTGCGCCCGGGCTTTACCGCGTCCGATCTCGCCGCGGCTATCACCGCCGAGGAGGACCCGGACCTTGCGCTCGCGCTCTTCCGCTGGGCCGCGCTGCGCCCGGGGTTCCGACACGCGCCCGAATCCTACCTCGCCGCGCTCACCGCGGCCTCGACCGGCCGCCGCCCCGCCGCAGCCGAGGCACTCGTCCACGACGTCTTCGCGGGGGCCTGCGCGCCCGACCTCCGGCTCTTCAACGCCTGCCTCCGCTTCTTCTGCTGCGCGCGCCGCAGCCTGTTCCCACTCGCCTTCGACATGTTCAACAAAATGCGTGCCATGCCCGCCGCCGCAGGATGCCGCCCGGACGTCGAGACCTACACGCTCCTCCTCACCGCTGTCGTCCGCCGCGTGCGCCGACCACCGGCGTCGATGGTTTACCTCCATGCCGTCCGGTCCCTCTCCCGCCAGATGAAGGCCTCTGGCGTAGTTCCGACACCTTCTTGCTCAACCTCATCATCAAGGCCTACACACGGTGTGTGGAGATAGACGAGGCGCTCAAGGTGTTCCGTGAAATGCCGCTGTATGGCTGTGAGCCCAACGAGTTCACCTATGGCTATATTGTCAAGGCCATGTTTCAGAAGGGCAGGTCAGACAAGGGGATGGAGTATTTTGCAGAGATGAGGACAAAGGGATTTGTGCCATCTGGGGCGTATACATGATCGCCGTGTCGGCATTGGCATTGGAATGGAGGTTTGAGGAATCAAGGCGGGTGCTGCTTGATATGTTGGATTGCGGGAGGAAGCCAGATATGATCACCTACAGGACACTGCTGGAGGAGCTGTGTCGGGGCTGGAAGAACAGAGGAGGCGTTTGAGGCGCTGGAGGAGCTGAAAGGTAGGAAGCGAGGACCGCTGGACCAGAGGATGTACTCAGAATTGCTCGATGGGCTGCACTGGATTTCCCAGCCTCATCAAAACAGCCAACCTGTGCTCGACAAGGGTTCTGATGAATAAAATTTTCACATATTGCCTTTTATCATTGTGGCACTCATGGTCATCCAAAATCAAATGCATGGCTGGTTTCAGCTGAGAAGAATGGCTAGATCTGCTTGATGATTCCCGGTGAATTGATGCAGAGGAATCACCCAACTCACATAAGCGCTATGCTAGCATGATTGATGTATGGCCCAAATTTCAGAGAAGAGCTGGAGAATACCTTATGTATGGGAGGTGTGGCATCAAAATTCTTGTCTTGCTGTGTTGTTGGCATCCGTCCACCAATGTGATTATTACTACGAGTTGCAGTGACCACTGTCTGGATAGCAGCTCAGTTTCAATGGCAACATTTGAGGTAAATCCTGGCGCGGCCATAAGGCCATTCAGGAAAATATTCTAGGTATCAAATGTGACATAGGGCTGCATAAAATTTCAGTGGTTTACACATGTTATATTTAGCTCATAGAGTGCAATTTTAATGACTCTTCCTTGGCGTTATGTTTCTCTAGTTTATATATTGGTATTCAAAACAAAAAGCTTATAGCATGTATGACTGATAGAAGGTAGTACATTACTATTAGAGAACTCAGAGATATTTATCTGTGTTTACCCATTACGTAATTGATTATATGTCCAGCTCCAGCCCATGTATGATGTATCAGAGTAGATTTGATTTTTTACCGTTAACCCCACCATTGGTTGTATAGAAAGGTAGTGGTAGGTTAGGGTCCCTTTCGAACGCCGGTTTTTTAACCTAATCCTGCTGTTTCTATGTGAAAATGAACCAAATCTTGTGAAATTCTACAAAATTTCTGTGAAATACTTGGGTTCCAAAAGGGGCTCTAGGTGGTGGACAAGCACCAGGAGGTGAGGAGGCAGGTTAACCTATCATGAGAAGCAAGATGGGTGATGGCTTGACTTCATCAAAAAATAGTTTGAGGAATTTGGTCATAGATGAATTAGTTAGACTTAAGGACTTGAAGACCGGATCACTATCTCACAGTTAAAACAACTAGATTAGATTGAAGTAGCTCTCTTATAACTTCGTTTAGTGGAGTTTGACGCCACTGGCCAAACAGAGAGAAGATTTGTGTGCCTGTTTGGAGCAGGCCATCACGAAGGACATCTCATCATACATGCTCCCTCAAGTGTTGGCTTTCCAACATAAAATTTATAAATCAAGCGTAACTTACACAAGTTGTGCAAGAAAAGTGAATTCATTTCTACTGATTTTTTGATTTTAATTTTTTATGATTTATCTATATGATTCTCTGCAAAGATAATACACATCTCAAGAGACAATGACAAGGCTGATTAAGCCTAGCCAACTGTCTTCTCAAATTCTTACCTGCCTGCCATCTCTCCTACTTGCCACCAAGACACCTTTGGAACTGTGAGCTGCTACTAGTTGCAAACAAGTGAAAGTGCTCGATGGAAAGACTCAAAAGGGTCAGCGCTGATGGCAGAGGCGGAAGATTTCCGAGATGGCATTCGGTTAAATGTTAATACTAGCGGGCACCAGGGAGCATATCGTTGTGGACGCTGACTACCTGGAGCTGGTAACGCTGTGGAAGAACAAAGGAAAACATCGTTCAGAGGTCAAGGCAATTCTTGGTGATGTGGAAGAGATGATCTCCAACTTCACTTCTTTTCAGCTCCTCCATACCAGAAGAGAGACGAATTTTGCAGCACACCTTTGTGCTCAACATGCTTCTTCTACATTAGCTTCTTTGGTTTGGTTTAATCCTCCTAGCTTCTTGTAATATTGTTTGCAATTTAATTGTAATAATAATGCTGATTAATTAATGAAGCGGAGTTCCCACAAAAACAAGTGAAAGTGTTAGGGCATCATTGGTTTCATTTTGAGGAGAGCCAGGCTCGTCTGGGGAGCCAGGGTCTCACTAGCCTAGCAGCTCACGCAAAGAGCCTTGTTTGGACAAAAGCACACACATGTATCCTGGCTAGACTCAACAGAAGCACACACAAGTGAAATAATAATAAGAAGAAAGATGAACATGCAAACTTGCAAAGTTCGCTCGTTGCGCAAGCGCCCCCGTGTGAAAACAAAAAAACCCACATGCTGAGCCTGCTGAGCCAGGTTTGTTATTTTTGCACTATGATCAGCATTACATTCAGCACAGAAGCGTCTAGGTAGCTCCGTCGTCGTTCCTAATAACTGTCATAATCAGCCTTTTTTTATTTGTCGTGACACGTAAACATTTTCATTGATGACTCGCCCCTGCTTGCGCGACGCCGCGTCGTGCCGCGTAGTTCCTTCCCCTCGAAGAGAAAGAGGGGAACAAAACAGATCGTTCCCCGGTCCGCGCTCGGCTGCCTACCGTGAATCCCACCCCTCTTCGGCTCTTCCCCCAGTTTCCTAGAGCAAGCGAGCGGGACAACGCGCCAGGATCGGAGATGGGCCTGTGCTCGTGCTGCTGCCGGTGCCTGGAGCTGCTGTGCTCGGTCCTCCTCCCGCCGCTCGGCGTCTGCCTCCGCCACGGCTGCTGCTGCTCCGTGAGTCCCCCCTCCCCCCTCCTCTTCCTGAGCCCCTTCCCTTCCCTCCTTGCTCTGTTCTGCCCTTACAGCCCCGTTGCTCGGTTTGCCCTTTTCCTGCAGCTGGAGTTCTGGATCAGCGTGCTGCTCACCATCCTCGGCTACCTCCCCCGGCGTCCTCTACGCCGTCTACGTCATCTGCTCCGTCGACCCCCACCGCAACCGCGACCCCGACGAGGACTACGTCTACGTCGCCTGACCGATGGACGGATGGTTGAACGGATCCCCGTGGTGGTGCTCTGGTCCGTGCCTGCCTGTGCATCTCTGTGTTTGGTTAGTAGACTATATCCGTCCTATGTCCGTCTGTAATCTGTAAATTCGTGTGTCTGTCCAATCTGATAATCTGGACGGATTCATTCACTCCATAAAGATCTCGTGTTGGGTGGGATCTGTGCTGCCACGTTCAGATTTGCTTGTGAATGAAACTGCAGATGGTTATTGATCCCCTGCATTTTTTTCCCTCATTGCCAGTTGAGATCAATTCGAGACAGCTTAGTGCTTTGTATGTCATCCATCCTGGCAGTGGCGGTGCCTCACTTGTAGAGTTGTAGTGAGCAATCAAGCACCATGCCACTAGAATTGAAAATAGCTACTCCTTACCAAAACTAAACAGCCATGAGAACTGAAAAAACAATCAATCAATGAAGTAAGGTTTTCATGAACAGCACTTGTTAGAAATAAGTTTGTGATCCGTTTCCCAGTTTTCATGAACAGCACTTGTTTAGGAATAAGTTATGTGATCCATTTCCCTGTTAGTACCAGAGCATGGAATTTTAACAGCTAGATCATCATCATATATTCAATGATTCGATTAGAGGGTCAGAGGCTCTGTTAGCCATATTATTAGCTAGTGGTGTCAATTTGGAGCTGTTCTTACAAGTTCATTGGTCAGTGGTAAATATTATCTAATGTCTAGGAAGTAAGTTGTAACTCTAAAAAGGTAAAATGGCCTAGCATAACATAGTAGGAAACCATGCTCCCATAATCACATCTGAGATGCCTTAACATACTGAGCGAATCTTGAGTGTCTATGATTCATAAGAGCTTCAGGGTTTCCTTCTTCAACCTAAAGTGGGCAGTATAGAGTTAGATAATGTCCTACATTAATTGGATAATAAGGCATTCAAACAAAATCATACTCATGACCTGGAGGTCTGTCATTTACCATAAGAATTAAAACATTGATCCATTTTGGTTTGTCACTTGGTTTAGGACCTTTTTTTTTTTGTATGCAGTGTTTTTAACAGCACATCCTCATTTGTATTGCTATGATTGTATCATTCTTGTGAAATGTTATTGTGGTACGCATGTTCTGAGTTCATTCCCATATTCCTCTTTGGTTTTTGCAATGGTCCTTAAAAATGTCAATCCTAGTAGCACAACTTACCAGTTTTCCTTGATCAAGAACTAGAATATTGTCCATCTTCATCACTGTTGAAATACGATGTGCTATGGTGAGAACAGTCATGCCTTTGCATTCAGCAGAAATAGTATTTTGCAACAGGAAGGCTGTTTGGTTGTCAACATTGGCTGTGCATTCATCTAGACAGAGGACCTGCAGAATCATTAACAATTACATGCATTGCTTATTTGATCATCTCTGACTGAGATTTTTAACTCATTTTGAAAACTGATAGAATTAACCAGATGGGTTTGATTAGGCTTTTACACAGTTGTGTATCTGCTATAAACAACACTGCACTGATATGGTAGCCCATACCTTGGACGACTTTAGGATGGCACGGGCAAGGCATAGGAGCTGTCGCTGCCCTACTGAAAAAGATGCACCGCTTTCTTTCACATGGATGTCAAGTCCACCTATTGATTCTACCTCTCTCTCTTCATATGGCAGTTTTCAAGAACTTCCCATATCCTGAGATCTGTTGTTGTGTTGAAAGGATCCAGGTTTTCCCTGTCATGTATAATCACGATTAAAATATTGAATGTTGAACCATTAATTTTTTTTTTTTTTATTCCCTAATCAGTGCAAGCATGAAAATAGTCAGCATCAAAGCAGTGAAAAGCCAGCATGAAAACTGTGAAAAAAGAGCACTCAGTAGTTACCTCAAAGATCCATCAAACAAAAAGGGACTCTGTGGGACTACTGCAAAATGTCCACGGAGTTCTCGGACGGCCACTTTAGCCAAATCAATGCCATCTACTAAGATGCGGCCGTTGCAAATTGGAACTAAGCGGAAAAGTGCATTCAGTATACTTGATTTGCCTGCTCCAGTCCTTCCTATTATTCCAACCTAAAAGCCAGAGCAGACATTAGGATGGCTTTGCAAATCAAAATGATTCAGTGGAAGTCTTGGAAGCATCGTACCTGCATGCCTGATGCAATAAGGAACGAAACGTCACTTAAAGCAGGTGGTAGCTCTGGCTTGTACTTCAGTGTTACATGTTCAAACTCAATCTTCCCTTCTATTGGCCAGCTTCTCGGTGTAGGTTCTGATCCCTGGAGTTCTTCTTGAGGTATGCCAATGTACTGCAAGCATCATTAAACTACTAAAGCTAGGGAGATGCTTGATGAATAAGGATAAAAGTGTTTCTTCAGGTTACCTCGTCAACCCTTTCCACGGAGATCATTTCCTTTTCTGTTTCTGTAAAGGTGGTTAAGAAGCCATTCAGCAACGATACTACTGGTGCTGCATATGATAAAGCCAGGCCCACCTGCAGTAGATTTTTAATATGATTAATATCTAATACTTTGAACAGAACTATATTTACAATTTCCATTGAGATGGAAATGCCTAAGTACAAGGTCAGCAATTGTGTCCAATAAAACCTACCAGTCCAGGTGTTGCAAAGTGGACAATAGAACTGCTATGGAAGCTGATAGTGGCCATCATGGCGATAAACAGAATGATGAAACCTGCCAACAACTGAACAGTTTGCTTGTCACTGCAGTGCCTGATTGTAGGCCTTACTGATGGATAAAAGTAACTAATTCCATGTACATGATGATTTTATTAGGAGGACAAAAAAAAAAAAATTACAAATAAAAAAGAGTACCTGATGGAGTCTCAACGAGAGCCACAAACTAGCAATGAGCTCAGAGTAGGATGTTTTTCTGATATAGTGTCACATGTTGGATGAATCTTTCCAAGAAGAACCCCTGCGTAGTGTACTGTCAGTATCTTGAACAAACTACACAAGCACTAGCACTAGGGCCTTTGATATGTGATGCTTTTGAGTTCAAAACTGAAAGTTATGATGCTTTAACATCCTTCTGAATTTGTCTAAATGCAAGTTTCCTTCTGCCCTGGGAAGAAAAAAAAAGAAACATACTTCATTCTGGAAAGCTCTTATTGTTGATGAACCATCAAGTGTCTCTGTGAAAGATGAATAGATTGGTGAACGAGCAACGCTATCAAGTCGCCGTACTTCACGTGATGTAGACCTGTAATAAAACTGTACAAAGCATTAGTTTCTTTCTCCATAAGGTACAGCCTGGATATAACCGTGATGCACTGTGCTAACTAAGAGAAAAGGGGGATTAACTGTTACACACTGCTGTATTAAAGTATGGATTTTATAGTCTATAAAGGCTCAGATAAATGAGTTAAGCATCAATGCAGAAATAAATGAGTGAAATTTGTACCTGCAGCTTCCTATAGATAAGCCAGAGTGGAAGTAAGATGAGTATGAAGGAAACCTGCAGACCAAACATTCATCAAATACAAGGAACATGGTTTAGTTTCTTATATGAAGTACAAGGCTGGACCTAAACTATTGTTTACATAATTTACCTGTGAATAAGACAAAACAACCAGAGTGCCGAGTAAACTGAAGAAGTTGGCCACAAATATATTGAGGATGAAAGGAAGAGAATCATCAACGGTGTAGAGGTCTGACGATAATCTGAAAGTTCATAAAGCATCGTCAAGGCCAAGGGTCGTTTCAACCATTCAAAGCTTACTAAATACTAGAGGTGATCTGATGAATAAGATACCAAACCTGTTTAGGATTCGACCACTGGGATTTTGGTCAAAGAAACAAATCGGTGCACTGATGATATTTTCAAGAAGAGATGCATGTATATGGATTGCTGCACGGAGGCCACCGAATGCAAAAGAAAATGCCCTTCCCAAAGTGAAAAGAGAATTGATGATACCAAACATAGCAAGGATAATCTGCAAAGTCAAGTTTTTGAATTAGCCAAACTGTGCTGGAAGTATTTCTTTGTGAACAACTGAACACCAAATGACCAAATTCAACATACTGATTATTATGGTCCATGTTCACTTAGTAGAAAGTACTCTTACCAAATAAAATCTTGTGTTGTTGGTGCCTGTGCTGGTATCAACCCAGTAAGTTAACCAAAGATCATTGCCATTACGAGATGCTTGCATTAAGAATGCGCTCAGGAATATTAAAACAACAGCTGACCACCCCGCAAATGCTGCATATTTTCTGTAAAAAAAAAGAACCATTATGAATAACAGATCACACAAGACTGAAATATTTTTATCATTCTATTGAACAGCGCACTCCAATTCACAAAATAACTCACTTGTAGACACCAAGCTCAACCTTGCCTTGTTTCCTTGCCTCGTCTTCTACCTGATCTTTTGTCTCCTCATAAGAAACCACTGAATCTTCAAGTATATCATCAGTTTTTAGTTCACATGTTACCATTGGTGTTTTATCTTTCACAGAAGCTGCATATGAGGTAGGACTCAAGTTATCTGGCTTAGAGATTCTTGAATATGGAGTTGCCAAGAAAGATTCCAGTGTCCCGAACCACTTAATGAGCCCATTAGCCATGACTACAATCATATCTGCAGCAGCAATGGCCTGGGAAACAGAAAAGGACATGGAAGGAAAATTACATTGTTCGTTCAGCATCACTCCGCTTATTCCATGCATACAACCTAATAGTATGAGATATAACCTTAAATATGTGTTATACATTTAAAATCAATGTGGCACAGTTAGTTTGAATAAGATTCAATGAATATTACCTGAAGATTGTGTGTGCTTAGTAATCTTGTTTTCTGCATTAATTGGTGCCCCATAACAGCCTTTTCCAGGATCCACGAAGCAACTTGGGAGTCAACCGCGCTAAGGATGTCATCAAACAAGTATACATCAGAATTGTGGTACAAAGCCCTGCAAGTGTACGATCATAATGTTAGCTAGTGAGCTTAAGAAGGATGGAAGTCCACATAAAGTTGTCCAAAACATGACCTTGCCAATGCCAGACGAGCTCTCTGTCCACCAGATAAGTTGGTACCTTTCTCTCCAATATGTGACATATCTCCTCTGGTCATTGCCGATATGTCAACACGAAGCGCACATGCCTCTATTACTTCTTCGTATCTGCATTAATTTGATGCAGAATGCTAATTAAAAGTGAAGCAATAAATTCTATGGTGTATGAGCATGTCCAATGGTTCATGTTAGCTGCTCTTATATCATGCAATGACATAACAAAACAAACTTGTGAATATCTGTCAGAGACATAAATAAACTACCTCCTCAGATCAAATTCTTTCCCAAGCAAAATATTGTCTCGTAAAGAGCCAGATAAGATCCATGGTACCTACAGAACACCAGTTCCATTTTTAGTCTCAGAGTCCAGACGTTTCAAATGCAAGTCTTAAGCAATTTCAGGGCATAAAGTACCTGAGGTACATAGGCAATTGAACCGCAGGAGCTAATAGAACCATTGGTGACATAAGTCTCCAATGACTGTATTCAACAAAGATGATTTACCAGAACCAACCTGATATAGACATAAAATTTCCTCAATTCAGAGAAAAATAGAAATAGCATTAGATTAGATGATTATAAAAAAGATCTGGACATCTGGTTGCATTTCTTTGCAAGTAATGGCAAATTGAGGAATAATATAAATATGCCAAATACATGCTATTCAGTTTCCCCAACCAAACCATTAACGGAATTTGTACCGCCATCACATAACCAGTCCAGAACACCTTTGTACAAAAACGAAAATGTGATGGTCAGAATAATTACCTCGCCTACAATTGCAATAAAGAGTCCTTTTTGTAGCGGCAAAGATATATCTCTGAGAACTATGCTTGGCTCAGCAACAGAGCTGCTAGACCAAGAACAGGATACATTCTGAAGGACAACGGCCATTGGATTATGAGTTACTTCGGTGTATCTCTTAAAGTGATGGTTTAAAAGGTCAGCAGAGGCAGTTAACTCGGATGAGTGATGTTCTGGAGTAGATAAATAATTACTCAGCCGTCTGCTAGAGATAACAGCCTGCAGCAACCAAAGCATGAATGTTAGTGCAGCTCAAATGTATGTAACAGTATAGTGACATAAACCAATTATCCACTTACATCAATCATCCCATTAATAACCCATGGAAATGAGTTTAGCGGTGATATTAGTGTGTTAAAGAGTGCAACACAAGTAAATACCTGTAATAAGGATTCCAGATATTAGTAGAAAGTTTCTTGGTCCAAAGGCATATCCTAAGAATATTATTCATGATATTGTTTTACCGTGGCAGCATCCAATGTGTGTCCCATTATTGCAAAAATAGAAAAGGTGAAAAGGGAGAACAATGTCGGTGTGGTTGCCCAGAAATAGACGCACCAAGCATCCAGATATTTTCTAGTCTATTGGGAAATAGGAGGCCCTTGTTAGTTACAGTGCAAGATGTGCAACTTATTATAAAATGTAGATTAGTCAAGAGCAGTTGCACACCGCGAGATGCTTCACTTCTGATTCTCTTCTTTCCACCAAACGTTCAGTGAATAGTTTCTCCCAGCTGTACATCTTCACTGTTCTAATATGTGCTAAGAGCTCCCCTGCACAGCTAATCCTATTCATGGATAAATTTTGGAGTATTAAGTCCTATAATTATTGTGTTGACTAACAAACTTTTGCATCATTCCTCCTGCCTCATGACCCCAAACAAATCAACAGTATATGCCAGTGAAGCTGAGGTATAATGTAATGATGTCTGAGAAAACACCTCGGCGATATGGGAATATGGCAAAATGAAAGAAAGGGATGTTTTTATTATTCATCAAATGCAATGGAGGACCAGTTTTCTTACCTCCTGTCTTTTTGCTTCATCATCTTTTCTGTTGCACCAGCAATCCTTGTAGAAATCCATTTGTTCACTGTGCACGTGTACATGGTTACAAGAAAAAGAGACTCACATGGTTAAAAGTAAAAAATATGAGCAGAAATTTTGATTCAAGGGAGTTATGATTAGATTATTATCATGGGTTAGCATTACACTCTAAACCTCAGTCCCTAGCATCATCAGGTTCTTATAACATACATCTATCTCGTATTTGGACTAGTATTAGAAGCATGCCTCGGTCAATAGATCAATATTCACAAGGCAATAAGGGCAAACCAAGAGATGATAGAATTCATAATCCATTTTTGGAAGGCTTAAAAGGTCATGCATGGCCGCATTTGAATGACTAAGAATCCTAATACAGGACAAGGAAGCAAAAGGTAGGCATACCTGGTATTAGTATGATTGTCATTGCAAGCCCAGATAGAAAAGCATAATGGACTTGTGTATATAACAGATAAAGAGCAACTCCAATCTGCAGTGGCAAGCTAGAAAAACACCAAATCATGCAAAGAATTAGATAATGGAGTGCATGTGCATACATAAAGTAATCTAAGTCTTTCATACACAAAAATGTGAGATTGAGATGGGAAATACCTCCAGGCATCATGAAGGGCTGTTACATAAGTTTATTGTGCGGTCAAGCATCAATGAGACATGAAGGTCTGTATCTCACCTTCAGAAAACCTAGAACGCTCAGCTAGACGAGACATAGGCCTTGTTCTTTTAAGAAAGATCATCCAAATTTAAAAAACAACAAATATAAGTCAAGTAAAGTTATAGCATGCTTCAAAATTGAACTTGTTACAAGATACAATGTCAAATTGGTAGATCAAAACGAGGTTCCACAGAAGCTATATAGAATACCCGCGAGCGAAGTTCTACGCTATGTCAAAATTAGCAAGTACTCTTCCAAATACATTTCGTCCTTGAACGTGCATTCAATTTTTTTAAAAAAAAAACATTGTTAGCTATCATGTCAAAAATTAATTGATCTTTTCAAATGGAAATGGTGTCACAAGATATTTTATTAAAAGTATTTTCACGTGATTGCATTATATGAATTATATTATTATAACATATAATTTGCAAAACAATTATAGATTCATGTAAATCAAACCATTTTGATTATATGAACAACATCTATATGGGAATAAACGGCATATGAACTAACATACAACAACTAAGTTCCAAAGTGGCGTTAGGGACGGGGGAGTACATTCCACCTCCTAGGTGTCAATTTGAATCATTTGTAATGGAAAGTCCGAATTGTCCGCCGAATATGTGGTTATGAATAATAGCTAACCAATCAATGTTGCATTGTGATATCAAAGTACAAATGCTTAAGAACATCTCAATGGAATGGGTTCATTGCCAAGTTGGAAAACTATTGCACAATACAAGCTGCCTTCACATGTTTGAATTACTCTTTTAAAAAACATCAAAGATACTAACAGTGCATGAGAGGAATGATGATACCTTTCGATAAATTATCCCCATGATGCTTGATCGTAACATCAACTTGAGCTTTGCTAGACGAAATGAGTACTGGCTATCTAAAAAGGACCTAGCATAAATAAACAAAAGTGTAAAAAAAAAAAAAATGCTAGTTAATACTAAGAACTAAGAGCATATAATCCAAGGAACCACCAAGGTAATTCTCTTTTGACAACCAAATGTCCACAAATATTGTAGCAAGAAAATATAACACCCATAAACAACAAGGTGCTCAGAGATGTAATTGCTAAATTCATCTTTATTATCATCAAATTCAACTTTTGGTATGAGTAAGTGCCTTATGTGCTCTTCATAAGGAGGAAAGTAGATAGGTTGCAACTTGAAACCACATGAACATGTAACACTAGTACGAATGTAGAACATGGTGCAGCCTTAACATGAGAACACCAGTTTAACACCCATAATGTAACTTATAGTTAGGTTGAGAATAGCCTGTTAAACGTCAAGAAAAATAAATGACACAGAAAGGAGATATATGTATTCATCATTATCAAAGGTTTCGAGTATAAAAGAAATCCTAAACACTTCAATGGATGTGCAAAAGTGCAAATCATATAGTAAGGATGGTTTACTTGATAATAGAAGTCACCCTAAGGAAATGGCCTAAGGAAATGGCAAGAATATACCCATCCATGCCATGGGGAACAATTGAAAATTCGTGCGGAAACCAACAGAAGATGTAGATTGGTTTATTAGATTGGTGGGCTATTCCAAAAACCAAAAAAAAAATTGAATCACAATTTCCAAATCGGATGGTTTGACCAGATAAGTAGCATCATTTGCATGCACTTTATTGTATATAAGAATACCTATATATTTTTAACTACAAATGTCCATATGTTGCACAAAGTTTCAAGATGAGAGACACAAGAATCCTAAAAATTATTGAAAAGAGGCATATAAGAACGTCATTTGTTAGTCTTTTGCTTCCAAATAGAATATTGCTTCAAGTACCAAGAATCAATAGAGTATCTATTTGCCTGTGGGAACTTTTAATAATGAGTCTTCTATTCTTGAGGAATTAATACCTTCCTGAAGAAGTCTTATAAACTTGTTCAGCAATAGAGGGCTAACAAAAGCGATCTTTGTCATTTAATACCTGCATGAATAGAATGTTAGAAACTTAAAGGCAATCAGCGTGAACTTCAATTTCAGAATGCTTGACTTTAAAATAAGTGTAATAACATGAAAAAGTAGTTGTTCTAATTAGATAATTAATCCCATGTTGTCGTTCATGGAATTTCAGGTAATACTAGGATGATATGTTTCGGGTCATTTGTGTAATCTGCTCATTGTAGGATATATTAATTGTTCCTTGCAAAAAAAGGATATATTTCTAATAGCCATAAAAGAGGTGAGAACAAAAGGATGCCAACTTATATATGCCATGAATCCCAGAGTTGACATCTAGCAATATCCTTTTACTCAATTCAACAACCTCACTGAAAATAAAGGATACCTTAAGAAGGCCCAAGCGCAAGTATGTCCATCCATAAGAATAAGACATGGCTCTAAGTAGAGATGAGTTGTCATGGTGATTTTGATATTCAGCAGTCCAGGAAGACAGAAGTTTGTCATAACAGGAGGTAGGTCTAAGCTCAGTTGGTAACTCAAGTAAATCTGTGAAGTCAAGTTGTCTTGTGATACCAATGTCCATAACTGGATTAACGAATTTGAAAGTCAACAGTTCCCACAAATTGTAGTCCTTTATCTGAAAAAAAGATAACATTAAAAAAGAAGTCACAATTGCCTTTTGGTGATGGAAAATAAATAAGAAAGATTGGACAGGATCCAAACATCGATGATCAACTCCAAATAGTGAACAATAAGGAAGTCAATGCGTGTCAGCATGCAGCAGTTAGCACAGATCCTGTGAACTTTGTGGGTAATATAGTTGTTCATACACAGAAATTAACAATGTATTACAAGACCATGAATTCAAATTGAAGGCTAATATGAACTTCATGGAATGTATAAGATGACTTCTACTTAATAATGATACCACCTCTCATGTGTGTCCGAGAAAAAAAAAAAAAGGCATGCATAAGATGAGATTACACAGCAATACCATAACTAATGTAAAACTTCTTACACAGGTCATAGACTGAAATTGCACCATCCTGAATGTACAATAGAAAACCAAAGGCTTATTACTGAAATCACATACCATGTTTATAATTTCACCCTCAGCTTTTCATCATGTAAAATGAGTGGGGCTTCAACAGAGTTCACTTCTCTGAAAGAGTGAACAGTTGCACATTACTTTTAGGACAATGACACTGAAATGGAACAGTATGTACTAGTTGCTAATTAAAAAAAGGAAAATGTACTAGTTCACAAGATCTCCAACAATGAAAAAATATATAAATAATAAAAATATTCAGAAACGTAGGAAAATTGGGGAATCAGGTACCTTTTGTTGCCTGATTGGCCTACTACAGCAGCCACAATAACAAAGAGTCCGAATGTGGTTGCAGTACAAAATGAGATAATCTCCATAAAAGATGACATTGCCTATTGATTAAATAAAGTTTAGAATAGATGTTTGAAGACAAAGAAATATATTTTATTTCAGTCATAATAAAACTGCAGATTTTTAGGAAACTGTTTTGTAAAATAATGGGATACCTTTAGTAAAGTAAGCTTGTATTGCAAATGAGGTATCTGAAGAATAATCTTCAAGATCCAACAGAAGCACATTATTGGATTATAGAGGATTTCAAACCAAGCCCCACTGACATGGACAAAGACTTACAGACATCTACCAAAAGGAATGTTTAGCATCAACCGTAAGGACATTTGTTCAGACATTTATATGACTCAGGAAGAGAAACAAGATCATTATGATAACAGAGTTCTTACCCATGCAATACACTGGGAGCATGTGAAGAATAGTTCATAATTCTCAACATCCTTCCCTTCAAATCTCTTCTTAGCTAGCATAGTTAATGCAACCAAAGAAAGGCAGGCTGCAAAACCAGGCACACCGAATGCAAACAGCTTCTCCGATAAACCTCTCCTGGTGTTCTAAAGCACTAGAACTATTATTACACATAACAAAGGTACAAATAATGAAGAACATAAATTAAATGCTCGTTATTATTTCAGCTGTTTGCATAAGTTGGACGTCAACATAGCCTGAATGTAGACAGCGAAAAATTCTCCTCGAAATAATCGCAAAATCGATCGGCTCCTTATTATTAAACGGTGAAGCAGTTGATGATGCAGAGCAAAATAGTACCTGAGCTCTTGTTGTGTTCCTTTTGGCGAGGAAGAGCACGAGCGCAGCAACCGTAGCGATGGCATTCCCGGCGAACCCCAGAACAGTACAACCACGACAAAAGTATTAAGGAGAGACCTCAGAACAACACCAACAACAAACCACACTCGAGAACAACAAACCTCAGAACTACTGAACAACCCACTCGAGATCAAAATCAAAAAGCAAGGATATAAATCAGCGAAGCACGCCCCGAAATGCCTCCCGTCGTCGTCCCATACCTGCACCGAGAGATCGCCCCCCAAAATAATTCTCGCGGGTTAGCACCACCACATCGCGACGCGATCAAAACCCCCAGCGTCCGACGCCCGGAGTGAAGAGAAAAACAAGCAGGGGTTTGGTGGGGTTTAGGAACCGCACCGCGGGATCGCCGGGGCAGACGAAATCCATGGAGCTAGGGAGGCGGCACACGACGGACGAACTCCGACGCCCGACGGAGGGAGGATTCACGAGCACGGGCCGGCCTCGATTCCGAGGCAGGCGGGCGGGTGGCGGGTGGCGGAGCGGAGCGGAGCAGAGGCCGGAGAGGAGTGGTGTGCGCGTCGCGCCGTCCCCGTCTCGTCATTCTAAAAAACGAAAAAAAATAAAAAACGCGCGCGTGATCCACCGTCTGTTTGTTCTCGTACGGCGGATGTAGCTTCGCCAAAGTGTGGCTTTCACTTTTCCGTTATCCACATCGTAAAGGTGATTAGTACACGCAGTAATATAAAGGGCAGCGTCCCTTTTGGCATAACCGGCGATCGCACTAGCGGCCGGCGAGTGAGGAGGGGCCGGAGTGCGGACGACGGTGTGGAGCGCGCGTGGCGCCGGTGACATCTGACACGGCACGCGGGTCCAAGTGCAATGACGGACCCACTGTCAGTGTTGGTTTAACTCGAGGATTGCCTGCTTCATCTTCTGAAAGAACCTGAACTCTGAAAGTCTCAAGGCGGCGAGAGAGAGAGAGAGGGGGTGGCGTCGCGCATGCGGATCTCCACCACTTTGCGGGAGTGGGCTTTGCTTTTCGCTTTTGGGCTTTGGCCTTCGTGATCTTTTGTCGTTTCTATCCAGTCACGTGGCGCGCACATCGGAGGAAGAGAAATGGACGGGAGATCAGCAAACGGCCGCCAACATGCAACAACAAACAGACTTCACCAATTCGTTCGTTCAAATACGAATCCTAGAACAAACCTACACCAAGGAAACTGAGAATCCGAGTGATATTTTTAAAAAAAAAAATTGAAGAAAGATATTTATAAATCTCAAGTAGAAAAGAGACGGCATAAATCAATCACGGGAAATTCCTCAAAAAAAAATTAAAATCAAAAAGGAAGAAAAAGAGAGGTGTTCAAGCTGGCCCAGCTCTCTCGTAGGTCAGGGATGGCCCAACCTCACCTCATGTCAACCCGCTTAGACTTGGCCCAACCCAACGTCGCCTCCTGTCGACCTGCTTAGAGTTAGCCCGACGGATCCAACAATTCCTAACTAAATTTGGCCCGCCTCCACCGAGACTGCTTCGTGGGCCTTGTGGTCTAGCATGGGCGAGCTCATCTTCGTCTGCCTAATTTTCACCAAAAACTAATGGCGAAAAAAAGTTTGATTTTTGCTATTTATTTAACTGTTTGACAGATTATAAGGAGAAAGAACGAGGGAAAATGTTACTTAAATACGTGAACTACATCGCTTTCAGTTCGTAGTCCTCCGCCTTAGACTGTTATATGCTGTAAAAAATCCGAGAACTTTACAAACAGCACATTACGTACAGGTTCTTTACTAGGACATTACTGCACAAAAATTCCCGTTCCGGTAGGCCGTAGCACTATTCCTCAATTCCCAACTCTACGACTCATTTTTTTTGGTCCCCGTTTGAAACAGAGCCAATCAGCCAAAGCCTTCGACAGCTTCAGCTATGGACAATTCATTTCCTTGCATGCTGCTCCGTAGGATGCTCTCATGAGCTCTCTCATGACTCGTGAGAGGATACCCTACTAGGAATTACAAGAAGAAGAGACAATCAAGGGGCAGGGCATTCAGCAGTGGACGATGACCACGTGGCCATGAGATCACCACAGTTGGCAACATATGTAATCTAACCCGCGGTGAGTGTAGAGCGATCAGCTTGTTCTCGCAGTCTTCCTCGGCGGGCGACACGGCAGGCCACCTCTACCGCCCTACGCGACCTCTTTCTTACTGTATAACTCACGCGCCTTAGATTCACCTACCTACGCTCTCCATTTCTCCATGGAACTTTCTTCATGAAAAAAAAATATCCAAATGTATTTTGTCATTTGAATGAAACTATTTTAAATCACTAACGTTATATAAACGTATCAGTAGATCGATATCCCAAATATGTAACCATGGGGAGCTACGTACGTATGCGGTGCTGGATGGGCGCATCCACAAAATTATCAAAAAATCAGTGATTATGATCAAATTTTCACCGTATTTACACACATACGATAAAATCATATGCACCCACAAGGCAAACGCACCCCTCTCATATTTGCTCTAGCTCCACCATTGTATGTAACATAAAAATATATTTCAAATTAAATATGGCTTCACTTAATATCTCAATCAGTAGTATGGAAATATCTTTCATAATTATTCTAATAAAATCTATTTTATATCATAAGTATTAATGTTTTTTTGACAAACATCAAATTAAATGCTTACTTGATACCATTGCTAGAATTGTGTTTTTTTTTTCCTAGACCAGCAAGTAGAGTTTTTATTCTTTAGGCTAGTGGCATCTCCCTCCGTTTCAAAATAGACCGCGGCTATATGGGTCGAAAATCAACGCCACAACGTATTTTGAAATTGTTGAAACTTGTTATGTTGTTTTGCCATGACTGCCTCAGTTTGTTAACCAACCAAAAAATATGATCCTCAGTTTTTAACCAACCAAAAAACATGATCCTTTGGTTTTGTGGCGTGGACTTCTCAAAAACCAAAAACGGTGACATCTAACCAAACAATTCCTTAATTATACAAGCAGCACGTGTCAGTTTCTTTTGTTTGCAGTAAGCGCCCTCCATCTTCACTTGTGTGCCATTTTTCTTCTTCGCAGTCGTTCTCAGAATTTTGATTACATTCACGGTCGTATTCACCTGCTTTCCAAAACGATTTGCACCATGATCACGACTCAAAATCCTCAACTCATTTCACAATGATATGTAGTATAAAACACGCTGTTTATTGCGGTTTTCCAAAGCATGATTTCGAACTGTGTAACTCGTGCAACAACCAAATGGCCACACCCTTCGCCAGATCATAGAAATTCGAGCAAAAAGAACCATACACTCCACACCACCTTTTTCTTTAGAAAAAGGATGAATGCGAAACAAAAACACACAGATCGTTCAACACCTTTTTTTTTGTTCAGAGCACAAACCTTTGGCAGCTAAAAAGGACTCACAACTTGGCTCTGAGCAATGCGCCATCGATCTTTTGCAAGTTTGGGCAGATCAAACGTCAAAACAAGGTCAAATTATACGGTATTTGCACAAAAGAAGAGAACAAGTCTTAAAGCAAAAACGGCTAGGTTAAAATGGACGGTTTTTATAAGAAAATAAGAGTTGGATCGTATTGACGTTTAAAGGAAACGTAAGCACACGGATACGCATTCAGAAAAGTAGTAGAGCACGTTTAGTTTCGAAAGGAAATGTTGTGACCCAAAAGAATTATTTCAAGTACTGGCCGAATTGAGCTTTTTACTGACTTGTACTGCGCCCTCCTCCACATCAAATTTAAGTATTTTTGACTTTTATCAATCTTTTATGCTCTAGGGACCATTCATCTTATTTAAATTTTTTAAGAAAATATAACTTGGATTTTGACGTGTAAAGGAAAAGTTAGCACACGAATACTAAATTCAGAAATAACAAAAGCACGTTTTCTTTTATTAATTTTTTTAAATAAGACGAATTCTTTCAAGTACTGCCCGAATTCAAAGGGGGGTGTTTATTGGTGAAATATTTTTGGGAGGAGACAAAGAAAGCGAGAAACTCAAGAACAAAAGCTTTCAGCGATAATTGTTGTCCAGTTTTTTGTGAATAACTTTAGGTTTAAAAGTTTGAGACAGGGCCTTGTTTAGATGGCAAAGTTTTTAACTTTTTTTTTTATTTCCATCACATCACATTAAATACATCAAAAAATATATGTTTGGAGTATTTGATGAAAAAAAAACTAATTAGAACTTTTTTGGGTTACTGTAGGAGCAACTGAACACCCCTAGCAGCAAGAAAGCGAGAAACTCAAGAACAAAAAGCTTTCAGCGAAAGTTGTTTGGCAGTTTTTGGTGAATTTTTGCGAGTGAAAAAAGTTTGAGACTGGTGGTGATGCTTTGGAGAAGGAGAGCTGAAGTGAGCCTGCCCTGCCCTGTCCGCTAGGTTGCCAAGGTAGGCTGCTCTTTTTGTCTCTTGCAGGAGTGGCAGCCCCTGCATTATGCTCCCAAAAAGGGGTGAAACAAAGGCGGCCTAGTACACGTAGTACCAGTAGCAGGGATTGACGCGCACTGAACAACGCTTTGTGCATTTTCCGTTTACTGTATTTTACTAAATCAAACACAGATTATCAAAAGTCCACTGGAAATTCTCTCTAAAAAAGTCCACTGGAGATCTTATTGTAAATCAAACCGGGGATGAAAATAAAGCACCAGCTTGTCAGGACAAGAATTGCCAGGTGTAAAAACAAGAGCAATCAAATGCAAAGCAAACTTTTGTTTGGTTTTTGACCACCCAAACTTTTGCCGTCCAAGTTTTCACCTAGCTGAAACTGATTACTCTCCGCCGTTGTTCATCACATATTTTCCATGCATGAAATGCAACATCGTGTGAGTAGAGAGTACACGATCATCTCTGTATGTTCAAAACTTCAAATCAAATGGATGCACATTGAAGGTTCCCACCTAATATGTGTCTGTCGATGCTAGTGTGTCCAAGCACACAATGTGCAAGGGGTTCGCCAAAATGTAGTCCAAGCACACAAATTAAACACGACAATGCAAGAGTTTCGAGATCTCATGGTCGTTCTTGCGTTGTAGTAACGCAGAGCAGAATACACTCGTAATATGTATGAAACGAAGAAAGATCTTGAGATGATCATGGGAAGAGTTAAGTGGTAATGGCACAGCACAGCTAATGGAAAAATTAAAAAGAGTCTAGTGTAGTAATGGTTTGCAAAGGACACTGAATACTAGGCAAATGTGGTGGCACAACACAAGACAAGACAAACGGCAGAGATTCTGTCCAGTACAAAAATATACGTACAGTGCGCCCACGCCCTTTTTCTGCTTTTCATTATACTGATGATGCAGAGCACGCCCCGCGGAGTACTAGTATATTGTACCCTACATTTACGGTATCCGGAGCCTATACGTACGTGGGTGTGGTCACACGAGGCACGCGTCTTCTCATCTGCATGCGTCTCCGAGGCAGCAGTGAGCCGGCAGAGCGCACCAAGCAAAGGTCGACAGCGCCCCAGCGAGTGACGAACGGCCACAGCAAAAAGCTGTCATCCACCGCGGCGGCCGGACCTGCCTGGACCGCCCGATGGCGACGTCAAAGATCGATGAGAGCAGGTTTAATAGTTTCGCAGGCTTTCGCCGACTGTATCGGCGACGCACAAGCGATGGTGGTGGAGCCCGCTACTATTTAAGCGCAAAAATTTCGTACGCGGGCCAATTTACACAAGTGCGCATGACGTAGTCGCCGGCCCGGCCGGGCGCCGTGAGACGCCTATTTTCTTCTCTCTCTTCACTTCCTCTCCTCCCTCAGCCGGCTAGTCGCTCGTTATAGTACTTGCTCTCACGCGCCCGCCCAGCAGCGTCAGCGTTTGATGGATCGAGCGGCACGCAGCAGGGCAGCGGCAGGCCATGGTGGTCGCCTGCCGTCCTGCCTGCCTTCTCTGCTACGCGCGCGTGCCAGTTGAGTCACCAGGCGACGACGAATAGTTTGGCTGCGCCACCACCAGCGCAGTGTGTGCCTGCGTGCTGCGTCACTGCATGCATGCACGGCCACGGGCGCCGCGGCAGGCTTTTTGTATTGTGAGTTGCGAGGCCACGCCACGCCACGCCACTACACTACGGGATACGGCACCGGGCCACCGGCAGGCAGCGCAGCCAAAGCGTGCTCGGCGAGCGAGCATCTCATCTGAGACCTGGCCGCGTCGCTGGCGCCGCCGGCGGCCTCAAAAGAGGTGCGGAGGAGTCGTCGGCAGCGGCCAGGACCCTGGCGGCCGGCCGGACTCGCGCGCGCATGTGATTCCGTCGCGGGGAATATTATCGGGCACAGAAGATTTTGCCGACCGTGAGGGCTGTCCTATGCGTATGTTGCAGTGTACCATTGGCAGCAGGCCATTTCTTGGTACTGTTGGCAGCAGGCCGAATATCATTGGATCTTTACGCCTAGTTTTTAATAAATTTATTGAGATATAAATCAACTAGAGTTGAGAAAGTTTGGAAAAGACGCTAACCCAAAAACTTCTATTTAGGGACGGAGGGAGTAGAGAAAAGCATAGTTTGCTAGTACTATTCTAAAAAAAAAAAAAAGATAAAACCTAAAAATCCACACAAAAATCAGAAAGGTTTGTCCTTTAATTTGATATATATAGGTTCCTAACCATCACCACCAATAATAGTAATAGCCTTTAGAACTATTCTACGGTACTATTTTCTAAGAAACTATCCACCCCAATCTTCATCATCGGATAGCTTTCAAACACCACGGTTTCTATGAGCATGCCCTCCTTGAGCTCATGGAATTGGACCTCTTCAATCATAAAATCAAGAAAACAGATTCATCTATAAGTCACCTCATCATATGATTCAATACATATTTGATTCTCCACAAGACATGACTCCTCGTGTCTTGGTTAGTTCATCTGGTGCAATGCAGTTACTCTCTTCTTCGCCTTGGTCATGGTACTGTACCTCGGTTGCCAAATTATTAAATGTAATGTGCACCTAAATGTAACATCTAATTAAATTTATTATAATTAGATGTATAACATTTAATTATAAATCTAACTTATCAACTAATAAGTAAAATGTTAGTGCAAAATGTTATATGCATGTGCACCTATGACTAGTATGAGCTAAAACTAAGCTCATAAAAAATTTCCTATACTATAACATGTTCTATCCTTCTTTTAGTTTACAAGAGTTAGCAACTTCTAACTTTACATCCTATACTATAGCATGTTCTATCTTTCTTTTAGTATATTGTTGAGGGTGCCCTTATAAAAGAGAGTGAATAAGTATACAAAAACCAAAAAAAAAAACATGTAAAGTTTTGGAGACCACACTAACCGACAAGGTACACATAGGTAGGCCAGAGGCAGTACCCCGGGTCAGCACTGATCTGCATCCACAAAGCCACATTGGCACCCCTTTTATCGAAAGGAGCAGGAGACAGGAAAGCTCTTGCTCTGCACTTGGCCACCATCCTCCTCCCTCCGTGGTCCAGACGCTAATCTCCCATGTTTGACTGTTTAACGGCCTAGGTGAGGACCATGTCGCCACATACTCTACATTACCGACCCTGCCTCTAGTGATTAAGCTAGTGATTAGTGACGATGGTCCCCTCCCTCTGTAGCGGCGGCAATCATTCCTCAGGCGCTAATCATGGATCATCGGAAACAAGCAAGAATGTGAATGATCACGAGCTACTAGCTCTCATTGGACATGTGGTCCAACGGATTCTTCCAACTGGTTATTTAGTCTAGCGATTACCCTGCACTAATCTAGGTTTAGCCCTGTAATTTACAATTATATCCGGTGATTAGCTGCCGCCACCACTAGTAGCAGCAGCAGTAGTACTCCTACTAGGTAGCTGCTGACCTGCTGGTAAATGTTACGCTGAACCCCGTATCATCATATTCGATCATTGGTCTTATTCATTTTTATATATAAATATAATTTATTTTCTTATTACTTATTTTATCAACACAGATAATTGAATATTGATTAATTTATTTTATTATTTACATAAATATTTTGAATAAAACGGATGGCCAAACATTAAGTTTTAAAAGTCAAAAACGTCAAACACTATAGCACAGAGAGAGTAGGGTGCACGCACTGCCATCGTGTACACGGCGCGTGCTTGGATGCGAACTAATCATGCATGTTCACATAGAATCCAGTGGAGCTAGATTGATGCATTTTTTTTATATAACATCTTTTCAAAGACAATTTAGAATAGTTTTCCAAAACAAAAGACAATTTAGAATAGTTTGAGAGGAGGAGGAATCGTACGTACATGGGTCCAACTGGCCGTATTTAGATGCTAGCTAAGCTAGCAACTGCGTGCACTGTCGTTATTATATCAACAAAAGATCGGCAAAATCCATAGGGTGATGACCGCTGCTCGTACGTACGTACATGGAACAGCGTGTTTGACGCGATTTGTTGTTTTCCTTCCAAATCGATGCTTTTTAGGCCTACCCGGTCGTTAATCATGAGCTTCATAGTCCCAACTCACAACCTTTGAAATTGCTCTACTTCCATTCATCAATCCACATACTTGGAATGGAGACTCTAATCCACTTCAACATATATGAACTGAGGTGGAAACATGTGTATCCAAAATTACCTTCTATTCTTAGAAACAGTTGGAAATATTGCTTGCCTCTAAAAATGATTCTCATCCCCTCCAATCCTCTAGCAAAGGGGATTAGGGTGTCGGCATGGATTAGGGTGGAATTTAGTTCAAGTTGCACTCTAATCATCCTAGCAACACACATTTTGATTGATGGGAAACCAACTACATCCAAACAAGGTCTAAGAGGATGAGTGTGTAGCATGGAATGTTAAATTGGTAAATAGTAATCATAGGAGATCAAAATTAGCTTGCTATCGAGTGTTTTTCTAGGATGTTTGAATTCCCATGCCAGTTTCATCCAAAGCTCAAGTTGATGGAAAAATGGGGTGACAATTCATTCATCAATCAATACTCCCCTAACATATAGGCTTCTTTCAGATTCAAAAATGAAGTTAGAAGTCATATATAATTATTTTATTTTGTGCTCATAGGTGAATTGAACACGACATGACTTATCTCGGGCCTTAATATCAATTGAGTTGCATGCATTGACTGATGAGGAAGGATGGTCAATTAAGAACTTCGATCAACATATTTATATCTGTGGTTGGCAGGTTCGGCCGAGATGGAAATACTTCATGATTTTACACGTGTTAATTTGCTTGCTTAAGAAGCTCATAGAGCTAATCATGCAAGGGTTCACTAGTTAAGTTTGCCCGAAAATATATGAACAGCTTGGTCTATAGTGTGTTGAAAAGAAAAAGAGGGCTTCCGGGCTTGTTTGGCATAGCTCATAGGGTAAAGCTATTTTTCTTCGCCTCTCATAAAGGAATAGAATTGGAGAGAGCTAAAAAAAAAGTGGCATATTCCAACTTTCTCATTCATTTATGTCTCATATTCATGCATGAAGTTGTTAGAGCTTGTTGTCAAAAAAATCAAGTGGAGAATTTATTTTGTCATGAAAAAAATCAAAAACAACTTTAAGTTTCACCTAACGAGATGTATGGGTCATTGCTTTTCATGAGATTGTTTTGCTTAAAATGCACCGGTCATATTTACTATAGTGAAGTTGTCCCAAAGCCGAGTAAAACGAGATGTATGGGTCATGGATAGATCTTTTCCAACACGGACACGTGGATACGGGTGTTTTGGCATTTGATAAAAGAGGCATCATGCAGCACGGTCATATGCACACTATAAAAACCTAAGAGTACTAGGAGTACGGGCTACTAGCATGCATGGATGGATGAGAATACGGATGAGGCACGCGGTCCTCCAAGGCCTGGCTGCATATACCAACACCACCGTACCACACACACCCTGGCCTCCATGATTACTGGTGGCAATGGCATGGCAATTGCGTGATCCGAAAAGAGATTCGGCGAGACCCCCACTGCGGAGGACACTCCGCTTTCTACTTCGTTTTCGTTAGTCCCGTCCGGCCGGCCGGCTGGCTGCCTGGTGTATTCCTGACTGCTCGTGTTGCCCAAACGTACTGCCCTCTAGCAAGAATCAATGCGAGCAAAATCCCTTCCCATGCAACTACCAAAAAGTCTGCTACAGTTCCCGGCCATATCAATTTTCTTAACGCATACATGAAGTATTAAATATAGTTAAATAAAATAATTAATTACATAGTTTGGTTGAAAAACGAAATAAATCTTTTAATCTTACTTAGTTCATAATAGAATAATAATTATCAAATAAAATGAAAAAAGTGCTACAGTAGCCGAACCGTATTTCACCAACTAAAAACCATGGTCCAGAATGCCATTAGCCACGGTTGTCGCTCAGTCATCGCTGAAAAGTACGTAGTATACTGCTCGTACTACTGATGATGCAGTAGAATGAAAAACGGATATCGTGCTCGGGTTGTGGAGGAGGTCAAAGAAACGAGAGCCAGACACTGCACCTGCATTCTGCATACATGCAACGCCGCAACTCACTGAGCCCAGTCCAGCGAGCCAGCCACCGTCCACACTACAGCATGGCCGTTGCGGCGGCGTCTACGGCCATCCCCCAGCCAGCATCGGCCGGCCGGCACTGAGCCAGAGCCGCCCCACTGACTTGTGACTTGCACCCAGACGTCGTCGGCCAGTGGCCAGTGCAGTGAAGAGGGGCCAGCTCGAACCCCAATTCCCAAGCAAAACTGGCAGCTTTTTTTGCAACACCGCCACTGTGCCTGTGCCTGCAACAGCGGCCGCAGCCTTGCACAGTGGCTAAAATGGGAGGCTACTGCCTACTGCACCGCTACAGCCACATGCCACGGCCACGGCCACATGCCGGGCGACAGCTACATGCCTCGCATGGGATCCTAGAGCCTAGTAGTAGGAGTAGTAGTAGTGTTTGCGCTGGACGCCGACAGTGGTGCCCGCCGCGTGCCGAGGCTGTGTGTGTGTGTGCCCAGTAGTACGAGCACACTAGCAGTAGGAGGGACCGGCGACACCGGACCGGACAGGCGGACGGACGACACCAGAGGATGGAGGCCATGAGGCCTAGGCCTGGCTGGACCTCCTCCCGTGCCGTGCGCGCCTCGGTATGTTGACCATGGTCAAACACTTTTTTCTACAGTGTTCTACGCGTCCACGGTAAAACTTGAATTTTGCAACAAAATATTCTATTGTATCCTCTCCTTGCATTCCAAATTTTAAATTTTAGCTTTTTTTTTCTATATTTATAGTTTTTATTATGTGCTTGTATGTCTCAACATAATGAATAAGTGTAGAAAGATGAGGGTGTGTTTAGTTCACAGAGAGTAAAACCCAAAAGTGTTAGAGTACTCATCATGTCAAATTTTTTTGCCTCATGAATGAATCATTAAATGTAGGTAGATAAATAAAAACGCACAGTTTGGTTATAAAGTGCTTAACCAAATTTTTAAGCCTAGTTAGGGCACTCACAATGCGACTACCAAATAAATTAAAAAATTTATTACCTTAAAACTATTTATTACCAAATAAGGTAATCTTTTTGGACTTCCTCTGGAGTCCATAAATAAGACTTGGAGTCTTGTTTTTCTTCCTAAATATTTCTATAAAAAATATCTGGAAAGTCTCGCATTTGTGCCACATCATGGTGGGACAATAATTATCAAATACAAACGACAAATAAATACCAAACCCAAAAATTTTACCAACTAAACACTCTATGGTAAACAAAATTAATCCAATGTTTTTGAAACCTGGGACTTTTCTAGTCTTCACTAATCTAGTGTTTTCTATGGAAACTAAATAATTATCAAATACAAATTTTGTAATAAATTCTGCGTACAACGCGCCTTCGGTGTGAACAACAACCAAACCTAAGAAAAATATTTTACCAACTAAACACCCCGCTAAGAATAAACAAAATTAATTTCTACAAAATTAATTAACATGGGAATTTTGTAATAAATTCTTGCGTACTAAACGCGCCTTCGGTGTGAACTAGACTAGTAGTAATGCTGCTAAGAAGAAAGGTGTCATTTTTGTTTATTATTCCACCCTTTGTACCCTTTTCGATTTTTTCAAATCATGCTCAACCTCGTATCACATAGAACCGTGATGGCCTTCTTTTGAGGTCCTATTTAGATCCTTAGACTACTAGAGCTTTTCAAGGTTCTAAACATAATTTCTAAAGTGTCATTAAAGTTTAGCCAACCTCACAAAACTTTATACTGCATAGTTGAACTAAAGTGATGTAAATATTGCCATGGGCTGCAAGGTTCAGATCCACGTGTCTTCTGTGATCAGTTACCGGAGGCGACGGATTATATCTTGATTGGTTGTGTCTATAGTAGAGAGGAGTGGGAAATTCTCCTAAGAAAGTTACATTTTGTGGGATTTGGTACTGTTGCAATAAGAGAAAGCCCTACAATGGTGGCTTTGCAACTAGAAATTGGTTGGCAAACAAGTGTGTCACGGTTTCCATTCCTTCTTCTTATTGATCGTCGGCTAGACGTTGTGGAAGGAGACGAATGCAAGAACATGGAATTGCAACCTCTCCTCCAGCTCACTTGGCTCTTAGGATCCAGGCGCCGGAGGAGGCTAATGAGTGGTGCTTGGTAGGGTACAAACAGTTGTTTATCGCTCATGTTGTTAGTTTAGGATGTGTAACCGAAAGTGGTTGCAAATGTTGCAAAACGTTTGTGTAACTTTTTTATCTACTCCAACTTAATGAATCCCGTGTCTTCGAGAAAAGAAGGGCCAAAGTCTCGCGAAAAACATTTTTAACCAAATAAGAACCATACAAAATAGATTTCTTGATTTACTTTAGAACTTTTTATCTGTTGTTTTTAAATCCATATATGCATCGAGAGGGTCCGGTTGGAACTGGAAGGAAAGCCAATCACACTGCTTCAAGTTCCAATCCGGTTCCTGAAAGAAGAAAAGTGACACTCAACTCAAAGTGTCATGTGAGAACGGTGACAGAAGACATGCCGTAAAAAACAACCGCTTATAGGACACCATAGTCAACCCACGTGGCTTTCGTATTTTTTTCCACCTTCAGCTTTGGAGCAGGATAAGATCTTATAACCACGCACCAAAAGTAAATTCGATTGCAAAGGGGTGAAAAAGCTGGATTCTACACGAAAGTAGTAGTGCTACAGCTACCATGAAAACACATACTTTTCCATGCCTCTGTCTGACAAAGAAACAATACGCAAGAACTCCACTTTTTTTTTTTTTTTGATATACGTAGAAAGGAAAATAAAAGAAATTGGAAGGCCCCGGTGACTCGATATATAGCGAGCGAGCGAGCCCAGGAGGCCAGGATGTCATTATGTCAAGGAAGCCGCCGTGACCGAGAGCGGCGAGACGAGCACGCCGCAGCGCACGCGTAGCAGGCTCAGGCTAGCACTAGCAGCAGCGGTAGTAAAGAGGCAAGTAAATGCCAGCCGCGTCTCCTCACCAAACCAAAGACCATCGGTGTCGTCGTCGTCTCCTCTCTCCTCTGTCCTCCGTGCGTGTTTCTTGGGACTACGACCTGCTGGCCCTGCGCTGCTCCCTCCACACAGCAACGAGAGGGCCCGGGGCAGGAGGAGGCGTGAAATGTAAGCAAGCGGAGGGACACGCCCAGCTGAAGCCGCAGAGACGCTGTCGTCAACTCCAACTCCACTCCACTCCTCTCCTCTCCTCTGCAAGGACGGAGAGAAGAGAGAGGTAGCAGCTGTAGCAGTAGCAGGGAGAGCGAGCGGCGTTGCGTTTTCAGCCCGTCCGCCATGAAGTTCATGAAGCTTGGGTCCAAGCCGGACGCCTTCCAGACCGACGGCAGCGACGCCAGGTGTGTGATCCCTCCCTCCCCCTCGTCATCTTCCTCCTCCTCCTCCCTCCGCCATTGCAGGCCGTGCTTACTCTCTCTCTCCTCCTCTGCCGCCGTGATCGAACGGAGACGCGTGTTCTTGGCTGTGCGAGCTCTCTGACGTTCACTCTCAGCCTTTGTCTTTCAGAGAAAACCTCTCGCTCCCCCTCTGTACAAGAAAATGAGGGAGGGTTAGGGTAGTGAACTTCTTGCCATGTCTTCTAGCGTCTCTGTTCCGGTAGGAACAAGAACAATGCAATGCCATGCTTTAGGTCCTTGCTGCGTTCTCTCTTACCAGCAGAAACAATGCTGCGTTCTGTGAATCCAGAGATAGCCAAAAAAAAAAAAAAAAAAAAAAACCAAAAGGCTTGCTCCGCATCTGCAACCATGGATCTTTCGGCGCGTGACTTGAGTTCTTGATTCGTCGAGGCCCAAAAAAAAAAAAGGAGTGCCTTTTGCCTTGGGTTAACCTGTGCCGTGCTGTGATTATTGTGGGGGCTACCGCTGCCGCTGCTCTTGTTCTTCATGAGTGCTCGTGTGCTACGTGGTTCCCCTGCACGGCAGCTGATTTGACCCGGGCGGGCGCCCACCCCTTTTTCGCCACCAAAAAGTCCCTTTTCGCTGCGCAAACAGAGTCATCGTAGCAGTTGTGGTTGTTGTGGTGAGGTGAGGTGTGGATCATGCGGTTATACTATTTTTTTACTGGTTGTCATGACTGATGAGGACCACGCACAGGCCTGCTCCAGTATAGAATGTTTGATTTGATCCATGATCTTCAACTTATACTGGAGATCTTGGACATGCTCCTAACCTGCAAATCCTTCCATTCCATTTTTGATTAAAGCACCCCTCTCCACCCACTACCCTGTTTCTTTCATCTTTTTTCCCCTGTTCTGTACCTGTGTGTGAGTATGCTTTGACTGAACATGAACAGACAGCTTGAGAACAGATCTATTTTTTTTAAAAAAACAAAGATATTAAATATTTGTGTACTTCAATGACTGTCTCCATTTCTAAAAGAAACTGGGTTCTGCCTCTTTTCCTCACCGAAATCAGATCTACAGTGCATTCACTTCAACTGAGAACAAAAGCACAAAATTCTGAAGGAAAAAAACTGGAATATTGTACATGTACTGGACTTGCTCTGATTGTGTTTGCTTACTGGTAGTAGATGTTGTTTCTTCGTTTTTTTTTTCTCATATATGCTATACTCTCTTGTTATGAATGTTCATTAGCAATCATGTTATGTTGACTATGTCAATCTCATATTTTCATGCAGATATGTGCTGTCTGACCTTCCGTCAGATATCGTCATCCATGTCGACGATGCAAGGTTCTATCTACACAAGGTAATTCCATACCATTTTACTTAAGTTATGAACCTAAGTAAGTAGGTTCAATCACTCCTCCCAAAGAAAAAAGTAGGTTGAATCACTGAGTGTTTCGCCCAAAGCTACTTGTGTACTTGAGAGTTAAAACAACGGATCGGCCAACATACAGCTATCAGCACACTAGAAGATGCTGCAATAGTAACATCTTTTGTCAGCTGCCACTTGTAATTTGGATCTTTGTTGCTTTCGGAATCTTTCCCACGGTTTCTTTAGATCATGCTTCAATTCCCATGAGCACCTTTCATTCTGCTAGGTGACAGCAATGCACGTACCATGCAATTAAGAAATGCCCTCTTGCTTAATATTTTGGTAGATAATAATGCTAGAGGAAATCTGGAAGTGTCTACTGTCCAATTATATGGCCTTTTCACTGTTAAGAGTTTTGGCAAATTATTAATCTCTGAATGAAAGTTTGGTCATTCATTTGCAGTTCCCCCTTCTTTCCAAGAGTAGTTTGTTACAGAGGCTGATAATAGAGGCTAGTCAGAATGGCACTGATGAAGTTGTCATACAAGACATTCCTGGTGGAGTGAAAACCTTTGAAATATGTGCCAAGTTCTGCTATGGCATGGTAGTGACTCTCAATGCCTACAATGTTATCGCCGCAAGGTGTGCAGCAGAGTACCTTGGGATGACCGAGGATGTTGAGAAGAGCAACCTGATATTTAAGATTGAGGTGTTCCTGAATTCCGGCATCTTCAGGAGCTGGAAGGACTCTATCATAGCACTGCAGACCACTGATGCATTATCGCCATGGTCAGAGGAGCTTAAGTTGGTCGGTAGATGCATAGATTCCATTGCTACCAAAGCTACCGTTAACCCATCGAATGTTATGTGGTCATACACCTACAACAGGAAATCTGCATCCTCAGATGAGATAGTTGAAGCTCGCAAAAGCTCCCAGGCGGTTCCTAAGGATTGGTGGGTTGAAGATCTGTGTGAACTTGATGTAGACCTCTATAGGCGTGTCATGGTTGCAGTTAAGTCAAGGGGGAGGATACCCTCTGATGTTATCGGAGAAGCGCTCAAGGCATACGCCGCTAGATGGCTTCCTGAATGCTGTGACACGATGGCAGATGATGCCTACTCTGAAGCATACAAGCATCTGCTTGAAACCATCATCTGGCTTTTGCCCTCGGACAAGGGATCTTCAGGGATCTCGTGTGGTTTCTTCCTGAAGCTGCTGAAAGTCACTGTCCTAATTGGTGCTGGAGAGCTACTGAAGGAAGAACTCATGGACAGGATTGTGTTGCAGCTCCACAAGGCTTCTGTCCATGACCTTCTGATCCCTTCCAAGCCTCCGACACAGACCATTTATGATGTTCAGCTAGTTCAGACACTCATCAGCAGGTACATGAGCCATGCCGGGGTAGCTGAAGATGGGATCTTCCTCAACAACCTTGACCAGGAGATGTTCGAGACGAATGTGGACAGTGAATCTTTGCTAGCATTGTGCAAGCTGGTGGATAGGTACATTGCTGAAGTTGCCTCTGATCCAAATCTGTCCGTTTCGAGCTTTGTGGATTTAGTGACTTCCATGCCTGATACAGCCAGACCTACACATGATGGATTGTACACTGCTATCGACGTATTTCTGAAGGTATGTGTCACAGCAACCATCTACAGTTTAGTTCTTCATATGACGTTCATTTACAACAACCACTTTGTTTGAAAACTGAGATTACTTAGCTAAAATTGTTTGCCCTGTGATGTTCAGTTGCATCCCGGGCTGCCCAAGATGGAGAAGAGGAAGATCTCGAGCCTGATGGACGTAAAGAAGCTGTCCAAGGGAGCATGCATCCACGCGGCGCAGAACGACCGTCTGCCGCCGCTGCGCGTGGTGGTCCAGGTCCTCTTCTTCGAGCAGCTACGGGCTGCCGGAGCCGCCACTGGGACGCCCAACGTCAGCGTGGCGCGGTGCATGGCGCGCCTGGCAGAGGAAGAGGAGGACGACGTCCACGAGCACTGGAAGGAGGGCCGTGCGCTCCCGGAGCCCCCGACACCCGGGGCGTTGAAGAGGCAGCTGGGGAGCCTGAAGCTGAGCGGCGACGGTGGCGACGACGGGCGGCGCCTGGTGGCGCGGAGCAGCAGCGTGGCCAACCAGAGCAGCCGGCTGTCGCTGTCGTCCCGGTCGCGGAGGATCTTCGACAGGCTGTGGGTCGGCGGCGGCGGCGCCGCGAAGCTGCCCGGGGAGGCCACCGCTGCGGGCAAGGGGTCGTCGGATACGTCCGGGAGCTCGCAGAGCCCGCGGTCGTCGGCGAAGCCGCTGGAGTCCAAGTCGTCCAGCTCGTCGTCGAGGAACCGCCGGTACTCGGTCTCGTAGGCAGGTCGGCCGGCCGGCGGCGGGAGGCTGTACAGAGGAAGGACGACGAGCTGCTGCTAACGTTCAGGGTTAGTGTTGATCACGAATTAAGTGCCTGCAGTATGGCATGGAGCTAGAGATCTTTGTGTCAGTCCAGCTGCTCTGATCTTGGGATGATCCCCTGGTTTTCTGTAAGAGACATGGCAACTATGCTTGACTACTCGATGAGCTGGGCAATCCTTTTGGCGGCCCTAGCTCTGCTCTAGCTGTTTGACTGCCAACCTGCCTCATGTCATGAATCTATGCGATCAGGCGTTGGCAACAATGCCCTGAATTAATTCCAATCCAATACGTAGCTGAGTACGAATGTTCCAAAATAATCACACATGAGTTCTTCATGCTGCGGCATTGAATTTGGGATGATCTTTTCGCTGACAATGTTGGACCAAAGGCCATGGGGTTCAAAGTCTGCCGCCAACCCGGTGAGGATGGATGTAGTGAGATGACTACCGCTCCGATGACGGCGACGAACGAGCTCAGTGTTGTCTTCTATTTTGAGGTTTCGTCCGGCCAGTTTGGCCGTCGAAGCGAAACGGTTGTCCCCCCGAAGAAGAAAAGCGTCTCCGTACACGAGCGACCGGCGACGTGGGGGTTGGTGGCACGGTGGTTGCTTGTCCCATCCATCAAAGCAAGAACGCAAGTGACGTCCCGGCACTCGGCCATTTGGGCCCGGGATGTTAGGGCGCCGACCACCTTTGGTGGCGGCCCACGGCCGGCACGGCCCAAGCCTGCCGGGACGAAGACGACGACGCCGAAGCTCGCGACGACGACGCTGGCCGAAGCCAACCGCGCCGAGTCCGGCGCGGTTAGGTTCTGGCGTCCTTCCCCCCTCCCTCTTCCTCCTCCCCCGAGAATAATCCGGTCGTCCGGCTTGGCCGCGGTCATCGACACGGTGGTGGCAGGCGGTTCGGCCAATGGTGAGCGAGGAGGCGGGGGCGCCGCCGAGCCGGGCGTGGAAAGACCCGCTCGGCTGGGTATGGGTACGTGGCGGGGCGAGTAGCGGCGAAGAAGGGGCGCGAGGTCGCCGGAGCTGGAGAAGACGAGAAGCAAACGAGAAAGCCGGGAAGGGAAGGCGGGCGGCCGGGCGGGGGCGGGGGAAGCGGGGCGGCGGCGCCGTCGCTCGAGCTAGAGGAGGAAGACGACCGCGTCGTCGCCGTGAGGAAGAAGATGACTCCGAGCGGAGCGTGTTGGTGGGCCGGGCCGCGTCTTCTTCGGCCTTGCCCGGTCTGGTCAGCAGATAACACGCCCCATTTTTTTTAAGGAAAAATTTTATTACACGGAGGAGTACATGCCTTGTTTCCCCCTCCAAGTTCCGGATTTTTCCACTCTCTCCATCACATCAATTTCGGACACATAAATGGAGCAAAGAAATGTAGATAAAAAAACTATTGCATAGATTAGTTGTAAATGACGAGAGGAATCTTTTGATCCTAGTTAACACATGATTGGACAATATTACCACAAACAAACTAAACGCGTGCTACAATGCCAAAATTGCAAAAAATTGGGAACTAAACAAGGCCTTGGTATACAACTTTGGAACAAAAAACTTCTGGCATCTGTCTAGAAGATAGGGACATAGCTAAAGGAAAAGTTTGAACATAATATAGTGACATTTAATCCTAAGACTAGATCGTCACTCATATGCTCGGGTAAAGATATCCTTCGTCACCTACTCCAAATGTCGCGGTGCTGCACAACATATCTTGGAACTTTCAAGTTTCAACTCTGAAGGATAGCCCACGAAAGCAACCTATGGGAAATTACACCTGCAAAGGAGAATTAAGTTTTTTCTTTTCAAAAATTAAATCATTCTTGTGTAACCAAATAGACCAACAAGTTACAACTGCTTCAAGCAGAACTATTGATATTAGATGTTTTAAAACTCCAATTAGCTGTCCACCATACATATATGTTCTATACTTTGGGATTTTGTTAGGTTAAATGCCACTTGAGAAAAACTCCAAATGCAACGCTTGGAATGATAGTAAAAAAACAAGTGTTGAATTGTCTTCTCTTCGTGACAAAAGAAACAAGTTTTGTTTTCATGCCGATTACGCTTAATTAGATTGTCCTTTGTTAACACTACCCTCCCGAGAGACCACAACAGATCTTTAACTTAAGGCGCTTTTAATTTCCATAACCGTTTATTCAGATTAGGAACTGGAGTTTGTATCATTGCTTTATAATGCAATTTCACCGAGAATTGCCCATTCGGAAGCAAAGACTAGTAAAATTCATCATGACCTTGTAACGATGAGAAATTAGCTAGGCGTGCTAACAAATGATTCCACTCCACTAATTTGATACTTATTAGATCTTGTCTCAAGGAAAATTAGGTGGACAGGAACTCAATGCTTCTGAAATTGTGACATACTTTGGCTTAACAATATTGTATAAACCATGGCATTGGTTTATCAAACTCTCTTTTTCTAACCATTTATCTTTCCCAGAAGAATCTGACCTGTGATCCATCTTAAATAAATAATAAAAGATCCAAAGTGCAGAGGTGACTGGACAGCATAGGATGATTAGTAAGAAACAGTGCAGTTCTTGGGTGACTTAACATTTACAGCACCTAGTTACCGTAACCCCGAATCAAAGGCAGCCTTACAAAAAGGTGATTAGGAACTCACGGTAAGCCGTAAGAACGAGCTGCAATAAGCTGTTGCTTGCGTCCAAACATGACTGATTTTCGACAAACAATGAAAGTGAAGAAACAAACAGACGTGAGATCAACATCAACCAATCACCAACGGTTGATGGTTCTTCACCCCCACCCCCACCCACACACACACACACCCCCAGAAAAGAAGAGGAAGGGGCTGAGCGTACCACTCCTCCGCGTGAAAGGTGAAAGAAAATGAAGGATCTATAAATTAAGCTGCTTTTGAGTACGTAGTACTCGTAGCTTTTATGTATGTGTACATTTTTGCTAATGTCGGCAAGCGACTCTAATCTAAAGCCAAAAACAAAGGAACCAATATTTTTTTTTTTTTTTCAAAATAATTAATCAAGAGAGATCGAGCTCCTTCCTTTCGGGAGTGTATAACAGATTTGCATCACGTTAAGCTCGCACGTTAAGATACCAAAGCGTGTATCATTTACATCACGTTAAGCTTGCACGCGCGTTGAGATGCCAAAGCGTGTATCATTCAGTTATAAAGTGTCCAGCCATATATATGCTTATAGGTTATTAGATCCAGTACTGTACGTGTAGTATGGCCAGTAGTATTAATCAGTCACCATGTAACACGTATAAAGGTACCAATGAAAATAAAAAAAATTTATGGTACCTAAAAAAGGGTGTTACTTTAACTAAAGATAATTTAGTGAGACGTAACTGGAACGGGGACAGGAATTGTTCTTTTTGTTACCTTCCAGAAACAATCCAACACCTTTTTTTTGACTGCGTTCACGCAAAATTTCTGTGGCGCGCTGTACATTTACTGTTTGGTTTTTCACCACCGACTAATATGGGCGACCTGTTTGAGCGTTGGACTAAAATTGCAAACAGAAAAGTAAACTCATTGTTATTAACAGCAGCTGCAGCAATACTTTGGGCTATTTGGATAACAAGGAATGAAGTGGTTTTTGATAAATGTAGACCAAAATCTTTCTTGCATGTGCTTTTCAGGGGAATGCATTGGCTACGTCAGTGGGCAAGTCTGCAACGGCCGAGGATCAGCCACGACCAGCCTAATATGCCGGGCGGTATCTTGAAACATCGGCGCTACAATTTTTCAGCCCAGGAGGATGGCTATTTATCAAGATTCATTGGTCATATTTAGATCGAACCAAACTTTGTTTTTGTTTATTCAAAGTTGGCTGGCTGATTGTTCAGTTACAGCGTTGGGTGTCCGAACTTTGTTTGTAATAATTGGCCGATTCTATCGGTTGATAGATGAAACCGGATTTTATATCCATTATCTAAAAAAATGTAACACGTTTTGGTGACATGGCAAGTGATTAAAGAAGAAAAGAGATAGCAGCAGTATTCATCGTAAAAGATATTGTTAGATAGGGCACGAAAACTAATATTCACACATGTTTTAGACTCATTGTTGGACACGGTTCATCATATACAACAATAAACTAACGATATGTTTGCTCCTAAGAAACCACACCATGGTACGGTAATTATATATGTATACTGTAAAGATTGCAGAATTCTGTCTTTGTGTATGACATTGGATTGGAAGAATCAAAAACAGGATCAAGTGGTTGGATCCTTCTCTACTCTAGAAAGAAAAAAAAACCTTTGTTGTCCACACCGACAGGACCGAATCATGAAGAAAGTTTTAAGGTTCTTATTTACTACATTCGTTCTAAATTATATAGCTCACTTTAATCTTTTTTTATAACTTTGAATTTATAGAAAATTGTGCTCAACATTGATGAAATCAAATTAGGTTCATTAGACCCTCCATAAAATATTTCTTAATTGTGCATCTATTTAAATTTGTATTTTTTTCTAAAAACTTGATCAATATCAGTAAAGTTTGACTTCGAACAAGTATAAAATAAACTATAATTTAGAATATACGTAGCAAATTCTAAATTTCATACCTAATTTAGGTTTAATTTAGCTTGGAACGGGACCTACTGGTAATTGGCCATAAACTAAAATTATGTGTTCCATCATAGATCTTGTTTCGGTACTCTTCTATGCACCTTAATCCATGTGTGTTGCCATGGATTGGAGTATAAAATAGTTTAAGCTATATCTAATCCACTCCAATACACATGGATTGAGATGAATAATACTAAATCCAAATGAGCCTGTAAAGAAGAAATGTCAATGCCACCGCTACATATGTTTTCCGTGTCTATACGGATATACGATGAATTTCCAGCACCGAGAGCCAGAAGTCGTGTGTATAATAAAGTACGAGTATACAAAAACACGATACGATGATGAATTTGTGTCTAGCTATGACCAAGTACACCACTTAGAGCTAGAAGTCGTGCGTCCTGTCCGCTCACCTGCCGCAACCGCACGCCACTACTGTGTCGTGTCTTAATCACCTGTCGCGTCGCGGCGCCGACCCAGCAGTCGCAACCATGGCCACCGCCGACGCCGCGCGTCCTGCCGCGCGCCCCGGCCGCGACCACGTCGTGGTGATCCCGTTCATGGCCATAGCCATGGCCACACGCTCCCGCTGCTCCATTTTTAGCATTACTTGCTTGTACTATTTGCATAATTGCATGTTAACTTCGTCACGACTCCTGGTACACCGACAATGCTGCCGTAGACCCGATGGAGCTTCTGTCATGCGGAGGTGTGGACCCTGTTGTTTGGGTTGACCCGATGCTCGATGAGCTCGCGGCCTACCTTGTCGCGCGAACATCTAACCTTCGGAGGACCAGGCGGTGCTGGTGGATCCCCTTCAGCGCCACGTATGGTACAACTTAACTTCGCGGATCATGCTGCGTCGCCGAGTTGGTCGGTGTGGTCGCTGCGACGGGCGATTACCGACACCCCCTACCCCGCTCGCCCCACAGCCTCCGCGACTGCCGTTGGTGCGCCGATAGTAATCGCGGCGACAACCTTCGTCGACTCCTTCATGTTGTCGCTGGAGGAGCCTCGATCAGGATCCGCCCCGCACGTGAAGGTCGAAGGTCAGCGAGGATTGGATCCCCGAGGCGTAGCGATCACATGGCGCCCGCGTCCTCCGGACAAGTGGGAGGGCCGCCAGACGGAGCGCCGTCGACCACCCCGGATGCGACGATCGCGTCAGGTTTCGAGCCACTCGGGGACTCCGTTCCTTCTTCCAAGCGGGTGGTCGTCCGAGAAGATCTTCCCATCTTGCCGGGCTGGGCAAAGGTCGGTTCAGCGCCTGTAGTGCGCTACCCCGTCTTCCTAACCTCTTAGTCGCGCACAATTGTTTCTTGCTTATACAAAATCTGAAGCGCCACCGTTCCCGCCGATGATTTGTGTTGTGTGTTCTCCCCACCCCACCATGGCACCTCACCATGCTTGTGGTTTTGTAACTCGTTTGGATTTTATCTAACTCCTCTTATAATGAAAAACGAGCTAAGCTCAGTTTCGGAAAAGAGAAAAAAACGGCCCAAGCTGCGCCAACTTTTTTTCGTGGGTTTAGTTTTCTATAAATCCCATACGACCCCAGTCTTACAAGAGAGCGATTTACAAGAAATACCATCAGCGATCAACAAGATAGACACAAACTTAAAAAAAACTCAAATTGTTTTCGAAGGAAAACACGGTTGTTTATTTCTTGCTCTTGAGATCCCCAAGATTGTCAGCATGATCGTCATTTTGCATGTTTATTGAACCCTGTCTTTTTTAATCATTACCTGCCATTTGCAAGGTAATTAAGAACGGAATCACAGCCACTACATGTCCAGTTACGGCTAGTAATCTATTGCTCTGAACACGCCACGTGCATGAGTACATACTAATGGAATGGTCCTAGAAGGGTGCTTCACGTGGACGGCTAGTCGGCTAGCTGCCTAGAGTACTTCACGTGGACGGCCAAGGGACATGACGACGGTGCCAAATAAAAAAGCCGACCAGATCCACAGCAAGCTTTTGTTGAATCGTTAAAAAAATATAAAACGCGGGGACGACTTTCCAAATCGGCAGGGAATACAAAGTAAAGCATTATATGTTGCAGTGTTTTAAATTTTTAAATTGCACATTTTCTACACAGTCCAAGTGCCTCCCTGAAATCTCTCCGAAAGTGCACTCATGTCGTGGACGGTGGGGAGTGGGGCGAGGCGACGACGGCCAGCGCGGACGCAAGGAAGAAGAGGAATAGTGCGTGAGCTACCCAGCCCACACGATGAGGATCTGACGGCTGTGAACCGTCGGCTAATTAAAACAAGGACAAAATTAGGCACTTGAATGTTAGCAGATCCCTTTATTATATTCTGGGGCACTACACTTTTTCTTTGGAGAGTTCCCCAATGTTTATCAACTATTCTCTTGGAGTTATTGTTAGCTTTTATGCTTTGCTAGTAAGTTTTTTTTTGCAAAAAAAAAAACATCATTGTCAATCTACGAAAAACTCTAAAAATGCAGTCATTGAAATGCCAAAAAACTTCGTTGATCTATCAACATGGCACCATCTGTGTGTCCCTCTCACCACACCGGCAGTGTGCCATCGTCTACTACCTGACCTGAGTGATGAGAGTAGAGAGTGCAGACCAAGCCAAAGATGGTGACGGTATCCCGGACGGATTAATCCCTGTCGATCAGCCTGTCCACCAACTCCGGCTCCATCAGGTCCAGCCAGCTCTACACCAAGTCTTACCAAACGCAAACCTCCCCGGACTCCTATAAATAGCTAGCCCGGCCGGCCCGCACCAAACACAGCAATAGAGACCTGCAGATTTTAGAGAGACACACAGAGCCCTTGGTTGATTGCCCCTTGCCTGTGGTGGTAAGTAATAACAGCGACCCGGTAACCACGCGCGGCGGCGGCTGCGACGACGACATGACCATCGTGGGTTGCGACGACGCGGCGGCGCCGGGGCGCGGGCAGACGGTGTGCGTGACCGGCGCCGGCGGCTACGTCGCGTCGTGGATCGTCAAGCTCCTGCTCGAGAGAGGCTACGCCGTCAGAGGCACCGTGCGCAACCCCGGTACGTAATAACGTAGATCCATCCATCCATCCGTCGTGTTCATCGCTTCGAATTGCGATCGATTCGATATACTCACTCACTCGTCACTGTGTCGATGATGTCTGGCGCACAGACGACGCCAAGAACGCGCACCTGAGGGCGTTTCCCGGCGCGGCGGAGAGGCTGGCGCTGTGCAAGGCCGACCTGCTCGACTACGACGCGCTCCGTGCCGCCATCGCCGGCTGCCATGGCGTCTTCCACACCGCCTCGCCCGTCACCGACGATCCGGTACGTGCTTCTGTGTACAGGATCGATCGATTGATCCATCCATCACACGGTACATGTCACGTAAGACGTAACCCGGCCGGTCTGTGCGTGTGTGTGGAGTAAACGTTTTCTCCTGTACTGGGACAACCATATATATACAGCAGCAAGTAGTACTCCAGGAGTATTTATTATTTATTTGTTCTACTAGGACTAGGATCATCCAAAAAATTATTTTAGTAATAAATAAAAATATTTGTTTACTCCCCAAACCCAAACGGCTATTTCAAGACAAAAGAATTGTCGCATGCAAAATTCCCCATCATCTGTCTGGAGCCAGATGGGAGGATGAAAATGCGACCGTTTGCAGTTGGGCCCACTCCTCAGTGACCTATATATGATTCTGTCCTCATATTATATAGCATTAATTTACTCAAACACACGGCACGGCTGGCATGCATGCAGGAGTTGATGGTGGAGCCAGCGGTGACGGGGACGCGGTACGTGATCGACGCGGCGGCGGAGTCCGGCACGGTCCGGCGCGTGGTCCTGACGTCGTCCATCGGCGCCGTGACCATGGACCCGAACCGCGCGCCGGACGCCGTCGTCGACGAGTCGTGCTGGAGCGACCTCGACTTCTGCAAGGAGACCAAGAACTGGTACTGCTACGGCAAGGCGGTGGCGGAGCAGGCGGCGCGGGAGGCGCGCGGCGGGCGCGCGGCGTCGACCTGGTGGTGGTGAACCCCGTGCTGGTGCAGGGACCGGCGCTGCAGCCGGCGGTGAACGCCAGCCTCATGCACGTGCTCAAGTACCTCAACGGATCCGCCAAGACGTACGTCAACGCCGTGCAGGCGTACGTGCACGTCCGCGACGCCGCCGACGCTCACGTCCGTGTCTTTGAGGCGCCAAACGCCGCCGGCAGGTATATCTGTGCCGACGCCGTGCTACACCGCGAGGACGTCGTCAGGACGCTTCGCAAGTTCTTCCCGGAGTACCCTGTCCCGGAAAGGTCAGTGTTCGTTCGTTCACTGCTGGATATGATGCTGTGTCGTCGATCGTGCTGGATATGATTTTCCACAGATCCTAGTGTTGTATTGCAATCAATAGTATGTTTATAATTAACATGTATTAACTTGTTGTTGTTGGATTGCCTTGCGTTTCATGTTGCAGGTGCTCTGACGAGGTGAGCCCAAGGAAGCAGCCGTACAAGATATCCAACCAGAAGCTGAGGGACTTGGGTTTGAGTTCACTCCGGCGGCGCAGGCCCTGTACGACACCGTCATATGCTTCCAGGAGAAGGGCATCCTCCCTACCCCTCCCCCAACGCCGTCGCCGTCGCCGGAGGCCTGAGCTATCATCCGTCGTACCTCGTACGCATCACAATACATGCTAGCTAGGGCGAGGCTGGCCGAGAAACAGATTATTAGCATATATATATGTGGCACGCAAACTACCAGTATTAGTAAGTATTACAGTCGTTGCTGCTTCGACCAGTCTGCTAAAAATAGAATATGATCAAAGTGTCTACCATGGCGGGCGTAAGTGTCATCAGAAGCGTTGAGAGTGCGACAGTAACTATCGATCGATGTAACTTTCTATGTTGCTTGCTAGTTGACAGTTGTAATCTCCTAATTAATAAGATAAATTTGCATTGGAGTATCATCCTTCAATTGTGTGACTAAGTAGTTCATCACTAACGGCTGGCGTTCCTGGTCCTGGGTGACAATTGTCTACTAGGAAAATTCAGAAACCAGTGTTCCTCGGTAATGACCCCGGCCACGCTTCAGTATTTCAGTCCACGTATTCGGTGTCAGGTCCAACTGATCCATTGCTACCTAGCCCGGCGCTTTGTTATGATGATGTCGGTCTGAACTTGGCGGGCCTGGCGCTGCGTAGCCATCAGTGAACTGAACGCCAACGCCAGCCTCATGCACAGCACAGCACTTGCTCGTAGTATGGCAACGTCGTGTGTTGGTGCTGTCGATCGTGCAGGGTTCTTCCACCGTCCTCGACACTCGACAGGTCAGCGTCAGTGTCTTTAGGGAAATAATTAATATTTGCTTTCAAATTTGATAGTGGAATAATACCATGGTTTCAAATATGTTGCTTCCTGTTGTTTTTGATGAAGAATAGACAGCAGAGGCATAGGCACAGTTACAGCCTGTCATTACTCCCTCCGTCCCAATCGAAGTTTGTCACCCGGATTCCGTGCCATCTTATTCGATACTTCGCCTTATTCAAATTTTTGCACAAATATAATTTATTTTATTACGACTTATTTTATCAATGAAGATACTTGAATATTGATTAATTTATTTTATGATTTGAATAAATATTTTAAATAAGACGGATGGTCAAACATGAAGTTCAAAAGTCAAAAACGGCGAACTCCATGGGACAGAGGGAGTAGTTGTTTAACTGGCTGCGAGCAAGAATTGTATGACGTTAAGTCATAGTACAACATGACTATCCCGTCACAGAGGAAAAGAAATTCTAAGCTGTAATGCATGATTTTGGAGTGATGCCTTTTGGCTAACAATGGCCATGGTTTGGTTTCCATTACCTACAAATATATGAACTTTCGAAAAACGGACTTACGAAAAATAAAAACGAAATCGGTTTTGTCGAACATTTCTATATTTTAGCAATTAAAGAGTATAAAAAATAATTGAAAATGGTGGTGAAACCAATTGAAACCCGACAATTTTTTTTTAGTCTAAAAACGGAACAAAAGAAAAACAAAACGGTTCAGAATATTTCTGTTCTGCTTTCATCCTTACCTACAAATATAAGATATCGATCCAAGGTTGGTAGACCAATATCTTCTTGCCACATATGCATGGCCAGACAAACTACGAAGGGAGTATGCTCTTATCCTCTAGGATATATAGTATTTTTCACGATCGATATTGTTGGGAATCTTAGCATTATTTTTATACAGGAATGCCAGCAATCTGACCACAACTAGGAAATTAGAAGGATACAAATTAGTGCCAAAAATGCAAGATGGCACATCTATGACAGGAGCAATGAGATGTATGACAGGAACTATCAATGCAACCAACGGTGAGTTGACACAACACATGCTAATTTTGGACACTCCTTTTGTGGATGTGAGATGCAATTTGATAGAATGCTTTTTATAATTTAAATTTGAATATGGTGTTTCAAATTCTAAATTTTAAACATGGGTGTATGCTATACCTTGATCCAGAGGTTGCCCCCAAATGAAGGTGTTTTTACTGTAAATTTAAATTTCTACTTTAGCTGGTCATGTGAATTTTTATAACTATTTTATTGTTTGTAGGGACGCACAGGCACAGATCAAACATAAGTATAGAATTGTAGAAAGTTCAAACTTTTACTTATTACACTAGTCGATTACAGACGAAATATAGTTAGTGAAGTGTTTTTTTTTTTTTTTTTTTTTTTTTTGACAAGAATAGTTAGTGAAGTGTTAGTGCTGCACAAGCCCACAACTCCAAACTGGCACATTCAACACAGACCCCCACTTTTTTTGTTGACAAAGTTCAATCTAAGGAATATTCAATCTAAGGCTCTTACTTCTTAGACCAATTTTCTTGCCGCAAGTATGGCCAGACAAACTTTAAATGGAAACTTCATAAGCCATGGAAACTTCATAAGCCGATATCCCGTCAGATCAAAGTCGACCAAGACACCTTCACTGCGATTAACGCAAAATCAGTTTTATCTCTTGAACAGCATGCCCATGCTTGGTCGCTTCAAAGGAACAACAAAGTTCAGCTGGGATGCACGAGTCTGAGGCTACCTTGAACTTCAAATCCATTTGAGCACCCTTCACTACAGCAATCACTGACCTCTTTAAGCCACATGACTCAACAATAGCACCATTGAATAGCAGGATTTCTTCATGTATCCCGCTGGTAAAAAACAACCGAGGCGCATGCTGAAACCACTTTGCACTTGTGAAATGCCAACTTCCACAGTCGCCTCAACCGCAAAGTTAAGACATGAGGCGGTTATGTCGATCGCACCACAGCCGCCGTGCATGCGGCACGTGAATGGGTTGCAATTCTGTTCGTAGTTGTCTACGAGTGTTACGCCGTCGATCAGCTGTAGATCTTCGTTTTCATGTCTGCCTGTCTTGATCTTCATGTCAAATTCAATTAGAGTAGTGCCAATCAATTGGATCCCTCGCTTTGGGCCAGCCATATTGATGAGAGAACCCTACAGAATCAAATAAACTTAAGAAATACATAAAAGCTCAATACTTTTCTTATGATGTTTCACTTGTAACAATACATAAACTTTAATAATAGGCATCTACCAACTGTAAGCAATGAAAAGAGAAGATTGAAGTGATGGAATAATTTATGCTATGCATATATGTGCCTATAAACAAATGAAATCAATTTTTAGAGGTTTAATTGGTAGCAACCAAGAGTACAGAACTGTTATATTTGATTTTTGTTTGGACTATATGATACTTAGATACATAATTTAGATCCATTTTCATAGTAAATCAATATAAGACTTGACATAGTAGTTGTGTGTTGTCATGTCTAGCTTTTGTTCATTGTCTAATAAGAGCCCAAAGGCCCAAATGTGGCCAGCCTACTGTTTACCCCGCCTGCACAGTGGCAGCAGCAGATTAGGTCAACCTGTCACCTGCTCTGATGATGCATGGGATATTATTAGACTTATCCCTTGAATAAGAGAAGTATAGATGTGAACCTGCTCGATGATGATAGGATCATCCCTGCTAAAATTGATGACATAATTAAGTAAACGATCCAGAGTATCTCGTGTTGCCATATATCCATACAACTCTACTGGGCCATGCTCCACAGGAATGCTAGCCAACTTCAATGAGAAAATTTGCAACATGTGACGAGTTGAATGTAACCAGCAGGTTCCATCGATGTTATCACAATCCGTGGGATCTGAAAACATCATGGCCTCCCCGACGAGCTTCATAAAAATACAAATCTTATTAGAATTGAAAATAATAAAACAAACAAACACTCTGCCACACGAAAAAGTAAATATGCAGGTCCTATTGGAAATTCCCCCGCTAGTCCAAATGAACTACTAGTATATATGTTCCTTTTCGTAGAAAACGTGCTCCCTTGAAAAGTTTTTCTTGAAAACCCAAAGGACAAGGGAGTAATATCAGGAGTCCACGGTTGATTGTAGAGAGATATGATTGTGAGCGACAACCCTCTTTGCCAATCTGTCCACTGTCCAACATCTATTATGAGCGACAAGCCACATGAAAAATTTGCATTTGGGGAGGCCCAGGCCTTCCAAATCCTCTCATATGGTTCAAAGATGATTGCACCTTGAAAAAGCGTATCATAGGCGTTCTTAGCTCTAAATTTTCCTGAGATGTGCTTATCAGGAATCTCCTCATTTAGCTCCACATCATTCAGAATATCCCAAAGGCCAAGATATTGAACCAAGGCAGCTGGGACGATGGCACCCTGCAAATCCTCTGTCCATTTGTTGCCATTCAGTGCTTCGAGCACAGTACGCCTAGTTGATCTTCTCTTAGGAACCAGTGCATATATCAGGGGGCCAATGTCCTGGATACTTTGCCATCTAACCATTTGTCCTTCCAAAAGAGTGTATTAGCCCCATTTCCAACTTCAGTTATTACAGCCATAGAAATGAGAGCAGCCACCTCAGTACTGACTTGGATAGGTAGGTTAGCCCACGGTTTGGTAGACTCACGCCGCCTGAGCCATGGCCAACACTCAAGGCCTTTAGATCAGCAATCCCAAGACCCCCAAACTCGAGAACGGCATACTTTAGGCCAGGCGATGAGACAGTGACCACCCCCTTGCCTCCTTTCGGCCTCTCCACAGGAAGGCCCTTCTGATCCTGTCAATGGCTTTGAGAGCCCAAGGTGGGGAGGTCTGATGCTATGGTCACATAAATGAGCATTCCTGTGAGCACATACTGCACTTGAATTACTCTACCAGCTCTCACAGGGCAGCAAGTTCTGAATGAGGACCATGTCCTCCTCAGCACAATGAATAGGCAGCACATTACTCTTTTGAACATTAGTCCTGAGGCCTGATGCTTCACCAAAGAGGTCCAATAGCTGTAGAGACAAGTTGATATCAGAGGTGTACCTCATCAACACCAAGACTCATGTTCCCAAAGTTCATGATTTACTTGAATCCAACTAGGCACCATAGAGACAACTCTTCCTCATCGTCTTGGCAAGCTCAGACTCCAACCACATCACCTCATCCGTGTAAGGTGACTCAGATTGGATCCAAAATGACTTAGTCTCTTACTCTCTTGGATCTACAACACCATCTCCAAGGGCATCATGTTGAGTGTGATGACACGTCAGGACACCACCTACAAACTGTGGCATACCTCCGCTCCCTCTTCTGCAACAAAGAAGCTCAATCCATCTACATCAGCGCTGTGTTCCGCAGTCTGTACCAAGGGGGCATGACTGAAAAGGGGAGGGAGGAACGTGGCAAAGCTTCAACAAGAAAAATGGTTTAGGGAGTTGTCAGGACAATTGGAAAACTTTCAGGATATCAGAGATATAATGCCTACGCCCAGGGTGAGGTGAACTAGGGAGAAGAAACTGTTGTCTGTGATCAAGCCTGTTCTAGTGTCTAGCTGTTCTTTTTTGTCAAGTGTGTCTGTTCACGAGCTCATGTTCTTGTGTGACGCCGTGCATGTAGCAGTGGTGAGAATAGCTCGCGGAGTCTGAACCTATCGTGCTCTAAGCTCGCTCTTGCGTCGCGCGTTGTGGGGAAGGACGTGACATTGGCACAGCGTGGGAAGCGGTCCAGAGCTGTTAGTGTTCAGTTGTACTTGCAAATAAAAGGGAGTAATATAGATAGAAAACGCTGCAGCGTTTTGGCAGCACAAGTTCCAGGCATTCACGTGTGTGTTCTTCTGAGTTCACTGGTGATCGCCAGAGTTCTGGCTGACACAGAAATGGGGGTTGGTTGAGATAAAGATAACAGCCACTGGTACAAGCACAAGCTCCGATTTGCTGAAGGCACGATGACTAGATGTCTCCTACTTTTGCAGACACCTAGGAATGCAATCCATGAGTAACATTTAACAGCAAATCCACTTTTACGATTTAATAAGGGGAGTTATTCCACACTTAATAGCAGAAGGTCTGTCTATCCTACAATATTAAGATGACACGGTTATTTTTCTAGACCATGACTTAGAACTAGCAAAGAACATTAAATTGTTGCTTTGTGTTTTGAGCAATTGTCTGGTCTACAAATTAACTTTCACAAAAGTGAAATCTTCTGTTTTGGTCAGGCAAAGGATTGTGAGTTACAATATTCACGGCTCTTTGGTTGCAAAATTGGTGTTTTCCCCTTTAAATATCTCGGCATCCCAATGCACTATAGAAAACTTTCAACAGAGATTGGAAGCAGATCGAGAGAGATTTGAGAAAGAACTAAGTAGCTGGAAAGGAAAATCACTCTCATCAGGAGGGAGACTTGTGCTGATTAACTCAGTCTTATCCAGTCTGCCTATGTTTATGATGTTTTTTTTTTTGAAATACCGAGAAGTGTACTCAAAAAGTTAGAATTTTATAGATCTAGATTCTTCTGGCAAAATGATGATCACAAGAAGAAATATTGATTGATTAAGTCGCCCATTTTATGTCAGCCAAAAAAGAACAGGGTGGAATGGGCGTGCTTAATCTAACTTCAGAATAAATGCCTCTTGAGCAAATGGCTTTTTAAACTATGCAATGATGATGGCATGTGGCAAGAATTGATTAGAAACACGTATTTGAGAAATAAACAATTGAGTCAAATTGAGAAGAAAGCTGGGGATTCCCATTTTTGAAGTAGTCTTATGGGTGTCAAAAACCAATTCCTTAGTTTGGGTCGCTTTAAATTGAATAGCGGAACCCAAATCAGCTTCTAGGAGGATATTTGGTTAGGCAACCATGCTTTTAAAAAACTCAATACCTAGATCTCTATAGTATTGTGCGTAAAAAAACACGCTATAGTTGCTGAGGTTTTGTCTATCCCCTAAATGTTTCCTTTAGGAGGGCTTTAATAGGGAATAAACTGTCGCAATGCCATGATCTAGTTGCACGTCTTCTACACATTAACCTTGGGTGAGGAACCAGACAAATTTATCTGGCAGCTCCATAAAAATGGATTTTCTGGTCAATAATGGGGTTAAGGTTACACAAGAGATTTGGCTTAATGAAACTCCCTTTGAAAATTAAGATTTTCTTGTGGTTCCTAAAAGAAGGGGTTATACTCACAAAGGATAATCTGGCAAAAAAGAAATTGAATGGTAGCAAGGTTTGCAGTTTCTGCAGTAGCCTAGAAACCATAAAACATTTATTCTTTTGATTGTATCGCCGCTAAGGCTCTATGGCATATGGTTTACTGTGTTTTTGGTTTCAGACCACTGAGAAACATAGCCCATATGTTTGGAGATTGGTCTAAATTGGGACAACAAAAACACAATCTTTTATTATTGACAGGCACAGAGACCCTTTGTTGGGTTATTTGGCTCACGAGGAATGATTTGGTGTTTAATAAATGTCAACCAAAAACTTTTCTGCAGGAGGGCGACATACTGGCTCCGATTTTGGGCTCCATTGCAGCGGTTGATGAACACAGGGTGATTATCCAAGAGGCATGCAGAAATTTAGAGTCAAAAGCTATGTTTATTTTTGCTTCAAATGGTTGGAACTTTAGTTATCGTCTTGGAAACTAGTTTGTACGTGTGTGGGTTTAATTTGGAGTGAACTTGTAATAAGCTTGGTCTGATGCCTCACTTTTGTGAAGCCAGAACCTTTGGTTCTTTTATCTAAAAATATCTGTCCCAATGCAATGGCATCATCAACTAGTAAAAGTAAACAAATCAAGGCAAAATTAATCTCAAGGTTTCAGGAGAGAATATATCAGTTGACCTTATAGGTTGAAAAAATGGTCCTAATAACAAATAAAAAGTAGGAACAGATATACTGATAACTTACTCTCATTACGGTCAGCAATACGAAATTCTCTTTTCCAGCTATGTGTGTCACCGTATATAGAACCATCACGGTGGCTGCTATTTGGAAGTATTTCCATAGGGTATATATCATCGTCGATGAGATAACCAGGTATCGCTGCAGCCAATCTCTCGTCGTCATCGTTGCTCTGCTCACAACCAGCTGGTTGTACAGTTCCTCCTGTTGTATCAGGTTTGCTATCCATGACCTCCAAGGTTCTCCTAATTGCATCTTCATCGCTAGAAATGATATTTACTCTTGCTCTCTTCTCATCTTCTGCATAATTGGCAGGACAAGCATAGTTATAACGAATTATGAACTTTTTGGCTGTGTGCATGACCATAGTTATAACGAATTATGAACTTTTTGGCTGTGTGCATATTCTCTAAGTTTCACCTTGGGACATGGCCGAGTGCATACCCAGGGAAATAATAAAATCCTTGGCAGACGCGTTGAATGGTCGCCTGTTTGACTATCCAACTCCTCGCCTTTTACTCCACTGCTGCTGGCCATGTTCCGAGATCCATGAGGAAATCTATAACAATTAACAAAGAGCATATAAAAGCCAGTTTCAGCAACCAACGCAAATAAGATGATATCATCCGTTAGGATTGAAATCTTTTCGTGTAATATATATTTAAGCCTGGAATAGATTTCTCTTTTTGGCCTCTTTTCTTTCCTGTGTTTGGGTGTCATGCATATGGGATTGACACAAAGGCACAAACTTTAGCATGGGAACAAAAAATCTCACCGGGAAACATGACGACGCATATGTTGATTGGCTGCAGCAAAGCGTGGATAAACTCGTCGCTCAAGCGCTGATGGCAACCAGCGAGGTGTACCAGATGCCATGAATGAGAGGAGATGTCGGGTAGAGACAAGGCGGTGAATTGAGGCAGGGGAGGTGGCGACATTGGAGCGTTGGAGGGAAGAAAAATCGAGCGCGAGAGGATTTGCATCTGCGCCATCTCGTATCTTGATCGGTGGTCTCTTTTTCGGCAGCTGAGTGCGCGGTGGCGGCGGCGAACTGCGGGGGCCTTCGCTGGCAACCAACTCCTCGTGCGGGATAGGGAGCATCCGGCCGCGAGTTGTGGAAGACCCCGGTGTGCGGTGTAGGCGGCGGGGGCGTCACGGAGAGGTCTGGCGGAGGTGGGTGGCAGCGACGCGGGGAGGAGCAGGGGTCGAGCGCCGGCGGCACTGGGGCGAGCAGGGTGGTCGACGTTTTTTTTTTTTGGCAGCGGCACCCTCGGAGGAGGATGTGGCTGGTGGTGCGGGGGCGGATTGGGCCGTTCGGCGCTCCTGGGCCGGTTCAGGCAATGGATTCGGATTGGAAAAAGTCCGTTGATGGCCCTCATTTGTTAAATTCCTCCTATGGAAATTTTTTATATGCCCATACATTACAACAAAAACAACGCCGTGACAATTAAAGTTTAAACATGTGTTGTATCATTGCAATGCATGAACAATTAGCACTATGCTAAAAAAATGAACAATTAGCACAAAAGCACACAATTACGGTGAACTTGTCACTCAAAACCAAAAGGATCCACACAAGATTCTTGTTTATCTCGTACGTGTTTATTTAAAGTAGTACAAGCACAGATTTGCAATAATTTTCAAGAAATCCTCCAGATCAAACAATATTAACACAATCAAATTGGGTTGAACTCATCTGAACGATAATAAGGAAGGGCCCAGACTCCAGGAAAAATTAAACTCCCTCCGTGTTGGCCAGGAACGTTTTCCTCAATCTGCCGCGAATCTGATGGCCCTGTGATCATGTTTGCGTCCCAGCTCGCTGGCAGTTTATATATGTAAAAATTACATAGCGATTGAGGGTGGAAAATACTTTGCGAGTGAGTGACATATTCAGGCCTGCATAAATATTTGTGCAAGACATGCAAAAGTGAAGCAATCTGGATGATGAGTAACTGGCCCTTGACTGAAAAATCAGTATATATTCAGAGAACTATGAACAAGCGCATGGATGAATAGCAACTAAACATATTCAGAGAACTATTAATAAGCAGTTAAGCACACACATATGGATGCCTAAAATATAATTTGATTTAACACGTGCCGAGCACGCCATTATTGCTCGATTACTGCTCCAGTCTCCAACGATGCAAAGTGACACCATGTCTAGTCATGTGTGGAAAAAAACATTTATAGCTCCCAGCAAGAAATTAAATGTAAATCTATTTGAAATAAGCATATAGAGTCCTTTACTAATTCATCATCACAAGTAATGGAAGGGTGATTGTTACTAATCATTGTTCTTTATTAATTAGACATAATCCATTTGATTGTTTCTAACAAAATAACAATGGCAAACTACATTGGTTTCAACATAATCGTGCTGATTCATTTTCCCTTACAGGACACTCAGATAAATCAAAATGATACAAACCTGGCATAGCAACCTCTGTTCAGCAAAAGAACCCTGTTGAAGCTATTGTAGAGATAAAATAAAAATGATATAAAGACACACTATGTGTCAGCTAAGGAGAAAGGGCAATAGAGTGTTGCAGGAAGTCCAGGCATTTGTCTCCATAATAAATTTTCAGAAAAACATTTTGCTACTCTGAAGTAAATTATGGAACAAACATAGCCATCTCAATGCAATTATTAGTAAAAGTAGTTTCTCTATGAGTTTAGCACGCGATGAGTAAGAATCACGGTAAACCGTTCATCATCCGTCTGACTTGATTTTAGCGGACAAGGCGGTACTAAACAGAAATTATCGCCGACCTGTCGTGCACATTTGGTCCACTGGGGCCTCCAGCCCAGGGGAGGTCCTCTTTATGGCCCAGCGCGCGCATGGCCCATGGTCATTTTGTTGTTGGGCTTTTTGTGGGCCTGCCATGACGCATCGACGAGGAAGGAAGGAAATCCTGCCGGCGCTGGGCTAGTGACCAGCGCGGCGTCTGACCACCCCGGCATTCACGCCGCTGACATTGGCCGGTGGCCAAGCACGCCAGCACGTTTTCACGGGAGAAATCTAGCAAGGATTCATCAGTAATAATACTATTAAGGAGTGGAATACTCCGGTAAGCAACAAAATCTGGATAAACCTTTTATACATGTTTTGAGAACATCAACTGTACATGCTTGAGGATATGGCCTCAACTGCCATCATTTTCCCATGGTGTTGCGTAAACGTATCTCTGAAAGTACATATTTTGGGGTTTGGGCAGTTCCATCCATATATCAGGTGAGCCCCAATTTACAGTCCAAGAAAGGAAACTCGTTATATCTTCAGTTCAGTCAATTGTGATCGAGTTTCAACCATACCAGCAGCCTCCAGGATCTCGTCATCGAACTTTGGCGGCGGACTAGACGGCGTGCTGCTCGAGGGTGTGTCTGATAGGAACACATCCGAGTTGTTGTCAGACCATTCGCGGCGGCCACGGCAGCATCACCAGCTTCTGCATCATGGGAAGTTTCTGAATTGGGTTCGATTTTGGAGTCATCCACTTCGGGTTCCTCCTGTGCAGATGTATCATTGAAGAGTTGACCTCCTTGAAAGTTGGGTCCAGAAGCCTCAGGTTCTGGCAAAGAATGAACATCGGCAAGAGAAGGGTGGGTTTCAGCAGGTTCTATGTGATGAATATGGATAGATCTGCTGTTATTTTCAGCTGAAGCGCTGCTGATTTCTGTTTCCTCTAGAGGTATTTTGTCAAAGCCATCATCTTCTCTGTAAATCCTGTTTTGATTCTTCATTTGCGATGCGATCGCTTTTTTTGACCAATCCAGATTGCTGAAGGCATCACCAACCTTGAAAGGCTTTCTTTCTCCTCACTAGATAGCTCAGTTTTCTGAACTGTTGTGCTCATCTCCATATCAGAAAATATAACCTACAATCATCAAAAAAAAATGATGTGTAACTGTGTATACATAGGTGAAATGGCAGACTCTAAAAAAAGGGGTGAAATGGCACAGGGGCAATTTAACACAATAAAATGCAAGAGAATATTCAATTACCTCAACTCTGAAGTCTACAGGAAAACGGTGTTTTTGTGTCCCACAGAATATCAATCTGGTTCCTATCAAGTACCAACAAATTGTCTTCAATAAAAGCTGTGCTAAACATGGCTCTGAACACCATAACTTCATGTTCAAAGTCCTCATCCAGGCTGACACACTCAATTACAATGTCTCCTTGAACAGGACAATGGACATTAACCTTGATTATCTCACAGTCTTCCTGAATTGTAAATAAGAACAGTTTAGTATCCAAACAAGCTTCAATGTATCTTAAGAGGTTAAGATACCCAATAAAACACACTTAAGTCAAATATACAAACTGGAAATAGAAATGGGAACCCGATAAAGTAAAGTAAAAACAAAAGATAAAAAAGTAACTGCTTTGAAGTTTGGACTTATTCCTAATCTATTAGAAAATGGTTGAATTAAACATGTAAGCTTGTTAGTATGTTTCAAATATATCAGTTTTTGAATATTGAACTACCGAAATATAGAGACATACTATAACATACCAATACAAGATTCATGATGAGTTAATGACTAACAAAACTATACCTGTGTATAGAGCTGGACAAAATCATTTGTCTTTGGTGAAAAAAAAAAAAAGAGAAGTTTAGTAGCCCTGTCATTAGGCTAGGATCTAGGCCATAAATGCGGAATATTGGTCTACATCCCCTTGCCCATCAAAAATTCGGTACCTTTCTGATTATTATACAGTTCAAATTCAGCATTTTGTCAACAGGAGGCCATGATTCTGGTGATATGTGCCGTTTTGACACATACTTCAAATATCTCAGCTGAGAAGGCACTGGATCCAGTGGTGAGAATAGCTCAGCTAACCCATCCGTGCCTGTTTGCAGACTGCCTCCAAAGCCTTCCTCTCATCACTATACCTTTTGAGGTAAACCAATAGGGCTGCCAATGCAAAAAGCAAGAACTGGCCATCCACCGTGTTCTGCATGTATTAGCAGAAAGTTATCCTGGCTTAATGAGAGCCAGCTTTCACTAGATCTCAGGAAATGGTGAATCATCTCCATGGTGAGCAAGGGGCATCCTTCATAATTACGTGGGTAACCCATCACACACATGTCGTAGTATGAGAAAAAAGTTTGCAATTTGGTTGTCCTTCTTGCTTCCCCTCAAAGTTGAAGACCATGAACGAAGTCGATGGAGTATCGGCCAAGTAGCTGTTTTAAGATTCCTCCATGTATGGCATCAGCTCGTCTTCTTCCAGCAAATCCATGGAGTAACAGTGATCAAATACTGTAAAATGAGGAACCAATCAATAATCAGCACCAGAAACAGAGAGCAATTTTTTAATTAAAAAGTACAGTTGTAAACAATGTACAAAGCATGCCGGTTGAATTAGGTGAATGTTTGCATAAGCATGTTTGAACAAAGTTCCCTTCAATTTGAAGTGTCCTTGACTTACAATGAAATATGAATGTATACACATAGGAAAAGAAATTGTAGTAACCTAGTGTGTACTACCCAGGGTACACAAGTGGATGTCAAATGGGGGGAAATAAACCTAGTTTTGGAGAGCAATTAATTTTGCTAGAATCACTAACAGTCATGAAAAATTCAAAACAAAAAAATAAGGTAGCAGATAGTTTCTCAGAAGAACATCCTCATAACAGCGGTCAACAATTTGACAAGATAACTTCCTTCAAACGCAACAATATCAAATAATGTCGCGATCCTGCAGCTTTAGGTATGTATTTGGCAGCACAAACATGAGGCCTTCAAGCTTCGAAGCTTGCCATTTGCCATGCAGACAAATGTACATCTGATTGCATCCATTCTTCAATTGGAAAAATCAGAAGATGCATCCCATGCTCCAGGCATCAATAACTTAAATTTGTGCCATGTATGCTAAATCCCCTGAACAACTCCAACGACAACGACTCCAACACGGTACCCGAAGATGTGATACTTCATTATTTTTTTAAAAAAAGAAAAAAGGACAAGGGCAACGTGATAGCTACTATACTACTCTGGTCAATCCCATGTCCCTATTTTGGTCAAGCTCGTAATCTAGAAACAGCTAAGCAATCACCTTTCCGAACCCTTCAATCTCACAAGTCAAAGAACACAAACCGAACCCACCGGCACACAAAAGCCGCAAAGTCTGGGCAAAGCTATCTCCACTCTGTAAGAGATGTCTGCAAGTGCAAGCAAATCTGCGGCTCGAGATCAACACGAACACACCTTCCTTTTTTTTTTAGTTCGTAGTATAATTTTTCCCCTGGAGAAACCAGAAATGGCCAAATGGGGAGTAAAGCGAGAAGCGGCGGGTACGAGTGCGAGTCGTATGGGCAAAGGTTCTGGGATGCCGCGGGACGGACGCGTTAGTTCCAAGAAACCCCCGACGAAAAGGTCCAACAGACAGAGGCGAGCGCGACTGCGGGAGCGGAGCAGGTTCGCACAAACGCACCCAGCTAAAATAGCAAGATTACCGGGGCCGAGAAAGCCAACGCACCGAGGATGTTGCCGGAGATCTCGACGAGCCCATCGGGCGGCCGCCGGTAGAAGAGCCGCCGGAACAGCGACATCCCGCCCGCCCGCCTGGCCGCGGACTCGTCAGCCGGCCGGGCAGAGACGCGCCCCGCCCGCCGGGTAGCCGGGCTGGAGGGAGTCGCGGTGGATGCCGGAAGGGGATGCGGATGCGGAGCGCGCGGGAGGAGACGTGACGAGCAGTAGCCGAGCCGGTGGTGGCGATATAACGGGGGAGGACCGGAGGGAGGGAGGGAGGTGGAGGTGGCCGCGCCGGTGGATTTGTTTTCTCGGAGGTTTTTGGTGGTTTGGAGCGTTTGGTTGGTTTCGTTTGTTTAACGGGTCGTCGTGGGCGCGTGCGTGCGTGCGACCGCTGTAGCACCCCTGCGAGGAGGCGAACGAACGGTTCCATCGTGGAACGGCCCGGCCCGGGGAGGGGGATTGCTTCACTTCCCTTCCTTCTAAAAAAAAAAAAAAAAAAAAAAAAGGAACAAAATTTCAGAATTTGAACTTTGATTGATTGCCTTTTATTTATTCCTCTTTCCTCTTCTTCTACTGTCTTTAAAAAGCTAAAATGCATGCCTTTATCTCTTTGAGTCTTTTTTTTTTTTTTCATTTCTTTTGTTGTATATATACCACATGCATTAAGTCTTTTTTTTTTCCTATGGTTCATTAATCACCTCTTAGGTAAAGGTTGATTGTGGAACTTCAGTATATATGGAGTTTTTACATAGAACCAAATTAATAAGCATATTAAGATGTAATGTGACATGACGAATGGACAATCTGTTTATCGTTGATCATGTATATACTCCATCAATCTGACTCTGCACATGTGATGCAACAATGAGCTAACTTGGAAGTTGAGCAAAACCAAACGCAACAATGTCAAAAATGAGCTAGCGCTCCCTGACTTGGCAAATCATGCAACCACTTTGTAACCAATCTCTCCTTCACGTCCTACAGGCCATTAATTTTTTTTTTTTTTTAAAAAAATAGCGTCAACACGTGGACTTAAAACCGTAGCTAAGAATGTTTCAATCATCACCCCCATGTTGCAACGGTATGGTAGGATCCAAATCGCCCCAGCCTGCGTAGGTAAATGCTTTGACTTACGAAGAGGTCAAGTCTAACACAATCGGTTGATGTTTTCGCTGTTTCTGACGTATAGGCTAACATGTGGCTTTAGCTAAGCACAAGACTTTTTATATATGCTATAAATACACATGATGAGATTAAATGTTCTCCACCACACGTCGAGACGGCTTTTCAAACTTGATTTGCAGCATTGTTCATTTGTTCAACCCACCCTAAATTATTTCGGAACTTTTCGCCGCCACACGTGAAAACAAAGGGACCTCACGTAACTCATCGTAAAAAACTATTCCACAAAAGATGCACCAAATATTTATCAAGAATGTGATAAAGCTTTTATTCACTTCCAATTTTTATGCCAAAAATGTTATGTAAGAATATATATTTTTGCTTAATTAGCTCCTACAACTTCTCTCCCCGCATAACTATCAATTATAAAAAACCTTAAAAAAAAATCCAGGAATTTGGTATGAAAAATTGACCTATCTAAAGTAAAACCTATATACAAAATAATATGCTAGACATTGATAATAACTAAGTTTAAATTATAGGAAGAATAAGCATGAGGGACCACCACTTATAAGTACTTTATTCCATAAAAGGAAGAAACTATTTCACTATATCCTAGATTTACCACTTTGTTTACTCAACTATGTATTAAATTAAGCCTAATTTACTCTCCAAAAACTTAATGGGCCCCAATCTACTGCGTGATGAAATTTGTCTTTTCCATCTATATATCCATCATATTGTGTGTAACATCACAAAGGACATGCACTACTACATAGGCTCATCACCTTTAGGTCGTGTTTAGATGTAGATATTGGAGAGCTTGTTATTGAATTGCTTTCAATACCAAATCAGCCATGGTATTGCATTGGGCTATAATTCAATTCTATTGTTTGAAGGCTATTGCATTGAAGGAAGGGAGAGGGGGGCACCGCTGCTCGACGGAAGAGAGAGGCGGCTGCCGGAGACCGCCCTCCTCCACCCTCGGCCATGGCGGAGCTTGAGCCCGCCCACGCCGATCTCACCGCCCTCCACCCGGCCCACGACGACGCTCACTCTCCTCTTCCACGATTGGCCCCCACGTGAGTCCCCCCTCCGTGCGCTCGGCATTAGATCCGCCACCTCGAAAGCCTCCACTAGGCACCACCATCTACTTCGATACTCGGGCGAGGGGGTGGAGAACCCTTGACAAGTGGGCGCGCGAGGACAGGGGGGGGAGTGGCGCGACCTGGCTCCTCGATAGAGGCCATGGCGGGGTGGTGCCTTTGCCTTCCACACGTAGTCGTCCGAGAGGGAAGATGGAGGCACGCCGGCGTGGTGGAGTGGCGACCGGCGACAGGCGAGCAGGATTGGTGCCCCGCCTCGCCGCCCGCCTTGGGAGGAAGAATCGGTCGGGAGCGGAGAGGGAGGCGTCGGTCCCAATTCCACCCAATACGAGGGGTGAGGCCTTGAATTGAGGAGCCCAGTTTTAATTATAGTCCAATATCGAGGTATTTGGAGTTCCAATTCTAAATATCAATACTAAGGGATATCCAAACTGCGAGAATTCAGCAAACCAATTTCTAATTCTCATTCAAAGGCTCCAATATCTACATCCAAACATGAGCCTTAGTGAAAAGGAAAAATATTTTAAAAGGCCCAGCAAAAAGCAACTGTGTGATACGTGCATGTTGCTAATTGTGTCTATGACCACACATGAGCTCTTGCACCAAGATTCAGGTGAGCGCCCCCGTCGCCGCTGCCGTCTAGTTCGGGCCAAGATCCTTAACGACCACAAGGACCTACACCACGCTGGGTTCGGTCGCCGTAACACCCTGGTGTTAATCAACTAAATTCCTGCCATGTCATCATGATCATCGCAAAGCATGCATGAGTAGAGAATTTAAAATTCTTGCATTGAATTTAAAATAATAAGTTTATATTTAAAGGATTTGTTGTGCTTAAGAATTTTAAGGGATTTAATTTGGAATTTATGTTTTTGATCCTAAGTGTGTTGTTGTATGATGGTTTGATAGTATAGGTTGGGAATCTGAAATTTGAATAAAATTCAAATTTGAATGGAGCTCAAAACCCTAATTCTATCCTCTCTTTTACCCCTTTTCCATAATTTAAAATCTAAGCAAAATTTGCAAAATTTCCAAAAGCCAAGTTGTAGATCTTGTTTTGATGTACAAAAGAGGTGTACAAAAAGTTTTTGAATAAATTTTAAAGTAATTTTGAATTCAAATTTGTCCCTTTTTGACCCCATTTCAAAAGTCATATTTAGAGGCCAAATTTTGAAAATCTTAAACCAGAAAATTGTAGATCTTGAAAAATTAGGCCAGGATTACTTTTTGGAGTTTTCGAGCCCAGTTCAAATTTTTGGAGAATTTGGCAAATTTCAAGAGGTTAGGGTTTAAAGTGCCACAGATGAATAGGGGATTCACTTTCAGACATACTTACGTCGCCGTCATGCGTTGCACGCCTCAAGGCCAAGGCGCCCGGGTATCGACGTCGAGGACGCTGGACGTTTGCCCCAAAGATACGTCCCTCGATCCTTTTTTTCCTTTAAGACGACGAGGCCGCCCTTCTTTCTTTTTCTTTCCCCGTCGCCGCACGGCCACCCCGCCCTTTCTTTGCCGTCGCCGTCGAGCTCTAATCCTCCAAATTGAGAGCACCATCGTTTTCGCAACTCGCTGAGCATCCCTTGAGCCGGTTCGCGCCCTCATTTCGCTGGGCAAATAAGAGCCCGCACGCCGCCTCGCCCGGTCCGGCCGAGGCCGCCGCGACGCTCTCGCCGCCATCCCTGCTTCGGTGTGAGTTTGAAGCAAACCATCTAGCGTTTGACATCGCTTGACGCTGGGTCATGGTTGGACTCTTCCTTTTTCACGCCTAAAGCCGACGCCGAACGCCGCCGCTGCCGCTCGCCGCTTCGGGCCGCCACCGCCGTCGGATCATCTCCGTCTCGCTCGTCCAAACCAACACGCACCGACGTCCGGTGAGCGCTCGTCACGGGTCGCCGCCTGATGGATCAACAAGAAACAGGTCGTAGTGGCGGAACGCCGATGCGGCCGACGCCACCGCGTTGCGCACGCCGCCGCGCGCGAGGCCACGCTAGCTAGAGGTCGGTTTGGGCCGGCAAGTGGAGGAATCGAGAGCCGGTGTGCTAAACCCGCTTCCTCGCGTTTCCGCCGCCGGAATCGCCTCCGACGAGCGCCCCCGCCACGCGCCGCCACGCGCTGGCCATGACCGCGGCGAAGGGTGCTCCGTGTCCTAGGTATCGCTTTGGGTGCCATCGCGCGCGCCGCTGAGAGGGTCGCTGTGAGGGTCAAGCCGCACCGCCAGTGGACTCACCGCCACAGAAATCACGGCCAACGCCGGCGGCACGGTCATGCCGACCACCGCCGGGCCCGCCACTGCACTGTGGTAACGGGCCTGGCCGGGCGCTGCAGCCGAGCGGGGCCAGATTCGGCCCATGGCCGGTTTTCCTTTTATTTTTTGTCAATTTCCTTAAATTTGAATATGCTCAATTTGGCAAAATTCATAGAAATTCCAAAATAGCTTCAAAAATTTTGAAACTTTTTGTAGAACCTTCCTATGAGTATATCTACCCATGAAAATTTGAAACTTTGATTTTGAGTAGTTCTTGCATGATTTAAAAATACAATCTTTAATTGAAAAATCATCTTCTATGATTTTTAGAAATAAAATATTTATTCAAAATCATGAAAATTTATTTGGTACTGTTTTATGATGTGTCCTACTTGTATAAAAAGTTTGGAGTCATTTTGAAATGTTTAAATTATTTTTCTATCTTAAGCTTTATTATTTCATGTGGTTTATAAATTGTTTAGTGTCAAGTAACTTAGGTTTTTGTGTGACTTTTGGGTTGTTTTGTGCAACTTGGATCATACCACAATCAAATGGTCCTTGAGAACTCCTTAGGCAATGGTGATGATATCTTATAGAGTAGTTCAACAAGTTTTTGTTAGGTTGCAACTTTATCGTGAAGGAAAGTTGTACTCATGTGTTTATCATTTCATGCACCCGCAAGCATCATATTTAAATTCATGGCATTATGTTGAAACATACATTGTTTCCCCGTAGTGAACGAGATCGAGAGTGTCAAATCTGAGCCGGTCTCGAGGAGGGTTCTTTATCCGGTGGGCGGGTTCGGGATTTCTCCGGGCTTTCAAGAGATAGTTTATTCCGTCAACGAAGGCAAGCCCCGGTTCATTAAACCCCTTTCCTTGATATTTTAAAAAGCTTATATCACTTTTGTTTATATTTTTATTGTATTGCTATATTAGGGTTGAGTGATAACCCTAATTCTTTTGCATTACCATCCTTGTTTATTTCCAATACCATCCTTGATAACTTTGTTTTATTTCGAAAAATGTTTAGTGATGCTTAGCCCCGCTTAATTAGTTAGGCTTTTCATCAAATGTTTTATTTGAAGAGATGGTACCTTTTTTTTTCGGAAAAGAAAGAGGTAGTGATGAATTTGAGATCGGACGGGGCGTAGGTTGGTGAGGATACCTAGCCGTGCTTTGTCAGGTGTTGGTCGGTGTAAGGGCCAGGTCCGTTGTTTGGATTGTTAAGTTGGGACTTTTTGAACATAAGAAATACGCTTTGAGGCCTTCGCAAAGGCACGGTCACTTTGGTTGTCACCTCAGTCATCGACCCTAACTAGCCACATACTAGGTAAAATCGGAGCCCGTGGAGCCAAATCGGGAATGGCAACCACGCGACCGGGAGTGGAGAGATGGCGGGGAGTAGCATGTACCCACCCTCTTTGGTCAAAGCGTGCGTTAAGGCGGGGTAGGGAGGTGGAATCTACTGTGCTCTCGGAATGGCGCTGGCCACTCGTTCCCGTTTTGGACAAATCTGAAAGAAGGTTGATATATGCAAGCTTAAGTGCTACATATGTGGGTGTGGTTAAGGGATCCCCATTTGGGTATGTCGGCTCATGAATCGCCGTTGCTTCTGATATATGGAGACCTCGTTTTTCCGCCCCATTCATCGTAGTAAATGATGGAATATGTTTTTGAGGAAAGAAAGGTGCATAAGAAAATATGTTTGCTCTAGAATAGGATAACCTAGGTATATGAGCTACTATTCCTCGAATTAAAAAATATTAAAAAGTGGGACCACTTAGTAGCTTTTCCGCAAAGAGTCCTTGATTCTTGCTAAAAGCCTTACCTTGACTTAAGACCAGCATTCCCAGCCTTCCCTCCTCTTTGTCGCGTAGGTGTCTTGTTGAGTGCACTCCTGCACTTTCGAGGTTCTTTGACCCTTGTTATAGGGCCGGTCATGAGCGGTGCTTGTTTTGGTCCCCTCGCATTATGTACCAGAGGAAGATGTGAGTAGAGTTGAACCCTCGAGGCTGAGGGGTTGTCGTGTATTATATGTATAATGTTTACTCCAATAATTCCGTGCTTGTAATAATGTTACTTAAGTTTTTGTTTATTTGAAACAAATGGTTTGTAAAACTATAGTTATGTAATCCTTCCGCCGTTTACCGATGTATTTTGGAATAAAACAAGCTGCAACATCGCAATGACTTGTTAATAAGATCCCTGTTTAAGATTATAATAGCACTTTCTAGATTTTGGGGCACTGGGTATAGTGGTCGAGGAGGTCGCAATAATGATGATAAGTGCATGTGGGTACGTAATTTAAGGAGGTTACGTGCGATCGCCTAGATCTGGGCAAAGTGTACTTGTTCAAGAGAGGGTTGTGGCCGTGCGACTATTGCACCCTGCGTGGCAATGACATGATAGAAAGGAGGATATATAGGCGTTCCGTGGGCCCCTAAGGGCGATGAGGCGATAAAGGCATATGTGTGTAATAGAGCGCGTACCTGCATTGGCATGAATTAGCGCCACCACCTTTCGGGCGATGGACGGAGCCAACTCGTGGTGCCGCTAGCAAACACATGGACTGTCACGAGTCCCGCGTTCCTTGCGCCGATGTTTGGAAAGCTTCAGGCCCGCAGCTGCAGCCCACTCACATTCCGCGTTCCTCTTCAGCCCAGTCTACTCGCACAGTATCGCCGAAGCAAAAACCACGTGCTTCAAACATGTACGGTGCCGATCGCTCCCCTGCCGCCCTCGGCCCTCCGATCCAGCCGTCCATTAGCTACGGGTATAGGGTTTTTTAGCTCCGCCTCCCACCTCCAGCTCCCCTCTCTTCCGCCATGCGTCACGAGCAGCGGCCGGAAAAAGAAAAACAGCGCGCCGCACCAACCTCCCCTTCCCTATCGATCGAACTCTACAAGGATTAATCGGAAAAGAATTCCACCAGAAATTCCGTGAAGTGCAAATCGCCTGCCGCCCGGTCTCGTGGCTCTGCGCTGCTCCCGCTGTGGTGAGAAACTAGGAATGGCGGAGGTTTTCGACGGCGGCGGCGCCGGAGGGGTGCTGCACCGGCGGGGATTGAGTTCCACCTCGCCCGGAGGCCGCATACCTCTGTGGCGGTGGGCGGAGGTGGGCCCCGTATGGAGACGATGAACCCTGACGCCGCTGGTAAGGTGGGGCCGGGGCGGCTGTTGGGAGCAGCGAAGGGGGAGGCGAGGAGGCCGGAAGGCGTGGACGCCGGCGGATCGACCCGGCTCCAGCGTCGCCAGGATCTACCTCGGTAGAATTGTCAGGAGCCCAAAGTTGTAGTCTTTTTTTGAGGTTTTGACTATTCAGCTGTCAGTTTTTGTAGGGGTTTGAGCGGCAACAGTAGTCAGTAGCAGTGCCTGGTTTGTTTTGCCACCAGAGCTATCAATTTGGGTAACTGAAGTAAAAGTAGCGGGTTTTCTGGTTATTTAGTTATTCAAAATGCTTTGTTTTGATCACATCATGGTCATTTTGTCAGGTTTTTAGTGTGGTGGGAATAGTTTATAAACCGGTTCCTTGATGACTTTGCAGGGTGCACGGCTTGGAAAATCTTGGGAATGGCCTGCTACCTCAACTCAGTTCTGCAATGCTTGACGTACACGGAGCCTTTTGCAGCCTATTTGCAGGCGGGGAAGCACAAGTCCTCATGTAAAGTGCTGTTGGTACTGACATTTTGTCAGATGACATTGTTACATATGAGCTTGTGAATTCAGAGGCAGCAGCATCTGAACTGAATATTACATGCAGCTGGAAGTTAAGCTAAAACCATTTTCATGTACTATTGTCATTTTATTGGTGTGGCACCAAAGCCAAGAGTACCTCTAATCCTTCATTACCAAGACTCAAATGGGATGATGTTACTCGTTTTTACTCCACTGCCCAATTCACCATTTCTTCAGCCTGGATCTTGTTCAGCCAACTAAGATGCAATCCCATATCATGCATGGAAATTCTCTAATGGTCGATCCGAGTTTTAGAGCTACATTGTTTTTTTGCAGCTGGGCTTAAAACTGAAAAAGTTATCTATTGATCACAATGATGGATAAGAAGCCCACTCTTCAAAAAGACTACCGTGAAGTTGTTCAGTAGTCTGAACATTTAAATGTAATATCAATAAGTAGTTTTACATTTTGAGATCCCGGTCCTACCCCAGTTTGTATGTCTGGCTATCTGATGAGCCACATTTAAATGAACAAAGTATTAAGTAAGTTCATTTTGGGATGTTACTTTCTTTCTGTTCCCTCTTGTTGGATGTATTCAAATCCACTGTACTCATTGTTCAGGACTCAAAGTTGACCCAGTCTCATGTGTGATGAGTTAATTGCTCTTTCCTGTATTTCCAAATCAGTCATCCTGCTAGTAACGATTTGACCTTGTTCATCTTAACAGAGGATCTATTTATTGTGTGTGTGTGTATTCACTACTAGTGGTGGTGATATTTTTTTGTATATACATGTTGCATCAAGTATTCAAGCTATTCATTGTTAACTTGTTACCTGTTCCCTATTTTATTATTATGAGATGGTAAGCGCAGCCAGACAATGCTTTTGCACTTGTATTTGTATCTGCACCGTGGAGATTGATAGGAAATCTTCTAGCATATACTCAATCATCATTTCTGTGCCCGGTATTCTCAGGCATGGCAAATGGTATTCTTTCTTGTATGTTTGTATAGTGAAAAAATACCACTAGTATGGAAATTGTTACTGATCTGTAAATGACCATAGCTGCTACAATTGAGCTGTTGGTCCATGACCATGATGCATGCCTGTATGGAGTAGAGATGATGCTACTGATTAAGTACGCGTTTTCATGACACAGCCTTTTAGGAAACTTAAAGTTCTTTTTTCTGTACTCTGAAGCTTGCAACAAGCAAAAAATACCTCTTACTTTTGCACGGTGAGGTATTTGTTTTATTGCTGTTGCTAATTTGTTCTCTCTTCCCCTGAAGGTCGCGGCGTCTGGATTTTTGTGCATTATGTGCCTTTCAGCATCATATGTCAAGATGGCTCTAGAATCAACTGGAAAAAAATAGTGACTTTCATTTCGTATTGTCAAGAACTTGCGCTGTATCCTTCAATCTTCTGTGAATGTGACTGAAATCATTTTGAATTTAGGTGATTCTGCAATCTTGCTTTATTGTATAACCATGGTGAATCTTTAACTGCAAAATAGGCATTTTCTCGTGACTTTCCGCAATTCAAGACAAGAAGATGCACATGAGTTAATGGTTAATTTGTTGGAATCCATTGCATAAATGCTGTTTACCTTCTGGGATACCGAAAGTGAGTCTCAAAGTGCTTATGACAAAAGCTTAGTTCACAAAATATTTGGTGGTCCGCTTTTAGAAGTCAGGTATGCTCTGTGCATTGTTGAAGTTAATCCTAATCCCTTGGCGGTTAGAAGAGAAAAAGCATTCCCTTATTACCACCTTTATCTGTGCTTACAGGTAAAAATACGCTTGTTCCACATTGTCCAATAAATTTGATCCAACTCTTGGACCTCAGCTCTTTGATATTGCCAAGGCTACTCTAATTTTAGTGCGGGCAATTGAAAAATTTTTTACTGAGGATGAGCTACTAGGCGGGGGCCAAAAGCAATACCACGTGAAGCTGCAAAAAGAAAGTTGTAGCAAAGCGGTTTTACAATTGATAAGGCTCCCAATGTCTTGACAATCCATCTGAAGCGCTTCAGCCCTTTTCAATCCCCGTGAGAAGATTGACAAAAGTGGACTTCCAACCAACTCTCGATTTGAATCCATTTGTTAGTGACCCTAAAGTGAGTAGTTTGTTTTAAAATTCTCGCCTTTTATGTTGTATGCTTTCAGTTAACTTCTCTTTTAGCAGTTTCATCTTGTTTCTCATTGTGTTATCATTCATCTTGATTATCGGGTTTGCAGGGTACAGATTTTAAGTACAGCCTTTATGGTGTCCTAGTCCATACAGGTTGGAGCACTCAATCAGGTCATTACTATTACTTGCTCAGACACATCCAGCGGGATGTGGCACAATCTTGATGATAACAAGGTCTAGTATGACAATAGTCTTCCATGAAGTCTTGCTCATTCTGTTTGTAGTTCACACTGCTACTACTAAATTTCTAAGTTGCACACTCATTTAGTATCCATGTAATTAATATTTTAGTCTTTGAGATTTTTTTTTTTTTCATGTTTTAATTCCTCTAGCTCCATGGCACTACAAAGTTTGTCTGGTATACAACTTTATTCTCTACCTTTTAAAAGCTTTTATCAATGTCTCACACATTGCATGGGCCAAAATTTAATTTGTTATTTGAATCATCCAAATTCTCTTCAAAGCATCGAAAGTGTTCTTTTAGTTTGTTGGTCTTCAAGAATATACTATTATCTCCTTGTTCCTATAGGCGCTATGTGACAAGTGGTGACCCACCCCCTCACAATGCCTAGCCACATAAGGCGCGTGGTGAAGTGATGCCATAGACGTATCCTAAAACAAGCTAAGGTAATAAGTAGTCACAAAAATAATAGTAATCCACAATTTCACACTCTACATTACAAAATAAGGAAATAAATATTTCCCTCCATCCCCGATATAGAAGGCAACAACTTCCTTCCACAGAAGGACCAAGAATCACTTCTACTCCATCTAACAACTAATTGTCGCGGTGTTGCCATGCAGCAGTTTTTAATTCACACATTTAGCTTGGCCATCATCCAGGCACGCTGGCCAATCAAACGCCACTCAAAGTGCAGCAGCATGCACGTAGCATGGTAGAAGCTTTGAACGATAAGTGATGCGTGTTTGCATGCTGTCCGTCAAAAAGAAAAAGTGAAGTGAACTGTGCCTTCTATTGTGGGCCACATGAATTTTTTCAACAATCAACACCCAACTGTTGGCTCTCATCTCTCAATATCCGCCATTGTCATCAAAACTCATTACATTGTTAGCAGCACCAAGTATTCTCCAATCTTTTTTTTCCGTAGTTCAGTGCCATCCTCTGGACATGGAATCACATCTCCATAGCCACCATCTAGATGTTTCTAAACTTTTTAATCTTTCCCTAGAATCCTCTTGTTGCAAAGATTACATGTTACCTTTTATCTTTGCTCCTTAGGTCTGCCAAAGAGCCATAATCCAATCTTGGACCTTTTTGAGTTCTGTGGTCTTCGTTTTTGGATCATTCCTTTGGATCATATGCAGCTGGATTCTCCACTCGGTTGTTGCCCTGTTGGCTGTAGAGTAGAGAAGAGCCAAGCACAACCTAGATCAAGCTGTGTAAGATTAAGCAGAGCCAAGCCAAACTCAAACAAGCACTAGAGTAGAGGAAGCACAGGAAACAGAGCAGAGGGAAGGGAAAGGGAAGACCTAGGCACTAAGGGACGCTTGATTAGAGAGAGAGGAGGGAGAAGCAGAGTTGCGGGACGCGCGGTGACCCACAGAGAGAGTGGCGGGCTGCACGGATTAGGAACCAAGCGGATCCGCGACGGGTTCAAGGTTGTATACAGGCAGAAATGCCTCGGGATCAGCTCTAGGTTCTTCAGCTTTCCCTCTTTCCCTTTCTTTGTCTGTTTCCCTCTCTTTCTTTTCCCTTTCTCTTTCTGTTTCCCCTTTGGTTGATATATAGCTGCTTGAAACCCCTCAATTTTCCTGTCCCTCACTCGGTTTCTCTCTTGATTTTATTCTCCGCCCGCTTATCCCTTTCGCGGCCGGCACCTCTATGTCCTGGCAAAAGACCCGCCTATTATGCATTCCCATCCTACTGGGGGATGCCCAGGCGATGCCAACGAGACTGCCAAAGGAATGCCCAGAACCCAGTGCACACCTGGATGATTAGGCGACTCCTTAAGAACCATTATTATTTTCCATAACAGAACCCTTATACATTACTTTTGTTCATTTTGATGAAGAACTACACTGGCTGATTAGCAAACAATAGAGAGAAGAATATATCATTTATTGAGCTTCATTTTGTCATGTGTGCTACTTTCACTTTGTGCTCTTTGGCTACTTCGGCAGACTCTAGTTTTTAATTTGGCAAACTCTAGTTTTTCCTCACTGATTCTTATCTGCATCAACTGCAGGTGCGACAAGTTCAGTGAGGCAGATGTGAAGCAGAAGGCTTATATGTTTATTTTATAATGCGAAACAGTATTGAAAGCCAGTGGGCAAGAAAGAGAACATCACTGCTAATTTGCCCATGAAAAAACCCCCTGAAAAGATCTCAAAGTCTGAAATGGTATTACCCAAAGCAGTGTAAAAGCACAAAATTCAATGAGTTGGTCCCCCTATTTGGTGATAAGACACACAACGCTGATTGGGATAAGGCGCTGCTCAATCATTGGCTATTCTACAATTTTCAGTAAAGACTATAACAGGCCATTGTTCAAAGAATGAGGTCAAGAAGATGCTCCAGCCTCTCAAAACAATACCGTGCCTTTCCAGAAATGATGATGGTGGTACCTCGCCAACTTCGTGATGCAGTTTTGTCGTAAATAGTCAGAGGACAACTTCCTCCCACTTAACCTGCACTATCTACAAATACTTCTGATGAACAAACAGTTGTTGGGAAGCCCTTTGCATGAAATGGAGCCTAAGGCTAAAAGGGAAAAATACTTTGTGTTGCCTCTGCTATTGCTAATGGTGCTGCTACATGCGTCCAAGGCAGACAAACTAACTTCTCAGCCTCAGACAGCTCCGTTTTTCTGAGCCAGTTCCCCATGTAAGTGGCACGGCTGCAGAGTCTGTGGATCCGCTTTACCTGAAAATCTCGAGGCACTTCTTATGATTCAGGTAGCACCCTTTTAACTTTTCCTCCCTCACTTTTATCCTTTTATTGATGAATCTAAATCATGGTAGTGCCACAATTTTTGTTAAACATGGGCTGATTTTATTATATTTGTTATTTGTTACATGTGTCTATACAGAACAATACCGGGTAACTGTGCACTGCTCAAACGAGACTGTGGAGTAGAGATCAGCTCTGTGGTACCATACGGGCTGTAGCTGCCTCCGTACAATGAAAACTACAGCGAAAAGGTGAATTTGAAGTCAAGAAGCTTGTGAGGTACCCCTGTTATGAACATGTGGATTTAGGGTCCAGACAACTATTGTTCGACTACGCGAAAACCAGGAAAAGAAAAAAAACATAATAGAAAGTAGAAGACATGTTGTAGCTTGTGGGCGTAGCAAATATATCTTGTTTTGAATGAGCAGTTGACATCAACATCGCCACTCGCATGCTCAGAAACCGTAGAATCTACATCCAGCCTTCGTGAAACGCCACATTACCAGCAAAGGTCCAAAAGATGAGACCCAGTCCTCCAAGAACAAACGAGGTCAGAAGGTTTGTATTTTGGTGCTGGCAATTTGGTGCACCTTCTGGCAGTGCTGGCATTCCAAATTCTGTTCCAAAGTCTGGATCCAAGCGCCCCACTTAGATGCTAAGTTGGTAGCAACCCAAACCTGTCAGCACCGAGCAGTGGACCTGATGGAAGCTGCCGGTTTAGCTCAACTTCTCTTTGCAGATGCACATTCGATTTTTAGAGATGGAAACATACAATTTGTGGCATCAATTTCCTAACCTGTGATTTTACTCTGTTTTGCTTTTTGATTTTTCAGTTCCGTTGCTACGTTGTTGCGACATGCCAAATACAAGGTTGCTGCGCGGCAACACCTAAACGCAGCATCGGTTATGTCTTGGATGAGTGGTGAGTTTTCATCTTTTTGTTGTTTATGTCTTGTATTTCATGTTTCTGAAACGCTTGGTGGTTTCAGACTTAAAACGACCTTTTGTAGGAACAAATATCAACTCGAGCTTTCGTTTGCTTGTCCTCTTTTTACAGAAGAGGGATGGAGTATGACAAAGGGAAGACAAAGAAAGTACGAAAATCAAAACAAGACTTTTTTGGGGCCAAACCCTTTCCAGGAGGGAAGGCAGACTACGAATCGCAGCGGAGGGATGAAACAGAAAATACTACCAAGGCAAGTCTTGGAACCAGCCTAACACCATGAGAGTTGGAGAATAGGCAGAGACAACCCCATGGACGTGCACATGCTGTTTGTTTGTTGTTAAGTTTAAAGCACCATTGGTGAGATTTAAATCATTTCGTCGTCCGATAGCAGCCCATAGTTGTTTCCATGCACTGTTTAGCAGTTTTGATAGACATTTGTTGGAACGTGTTCGGGTTATACTGACTGTTTAGTGGAACAAACAAAAGTGGAGATTGTTTTTTACCGCAACTGTTGCCGTTTAGTTACGAAGAAGAACAAAATGATGGGTGATGATCAACTATATGATTTCAGTGTTTGTCCGATGCTGCAAAGCAATCTTATCCTGTTGTAATAAATACTCGTTTGCAGTTTGGAATGTAATTCCCCTGTTTCTTTGACTGTGCTGTAACTGTAACTGTGATAGGGGTTTGCAAGGTTGTCGAGATGGAACAAACGTATTTCCTGTTGATCTTGTCGGGACCGGACCGTTGTGTTGCTGCAGGAAGCATGGTTTTTTTTATGTCTTTTTGGCACAAGTGATCCCACTGGGTGGGTTCAAATTTGGCCGCACGGTGCGTGGTGTCGGTGTCCCGCCCTCGGACCAGGGGAGTAATTGGGGGCAACGGCAGTATTACGGTGGTCGCGTGACGGACACCGCGCGGCGGGCGGCGGCGTTGGTCCTGCTCCCGGCTGAGGCCGAGGGGAACCCGTCTTGGATTCAGCGCCCGGTACGGTGGCTTTGGGACGTGCTTCAATGCGCGACCGCCGGTACTCTGGCCCGCCGCCACCGTGCGGTGCTTGGCGTCGCCGGCGTGGCCAGCGCCAGGACACGGCTGCTTGTAGTTTGGGGAGGTTTCAACCGGCCACGGATTAGACCTGGGAGATAGCACTACAGTTGTTTCAGCCCCGAAATTTTTGAACTTGCTTGCCTGATGGTGGCCGGAAAGCCGAAGGCGCCTTTTGAAATATTTGAGTCCTGAACTGCATTGTTTGCTTTTGCAATGTTTCACCTTCTGCACAAGCACACCGGTACATTTTCGGTTTTTTTTCCCTTTTCCCTCTACATCGTTTTACTGGGAGGGCCCCTGCCGGGGGGGCTCGCTCCTGCGCGTATTAATACTTTACAATCGAGCACGTACGTAGGTGTAGCTAGTGTACACGCTGAAACAAATAGCCATACGTAGGCCGTACTAGTCCAACCATCAGCGTTGTAGTCTGTAGATTCCCGGGGAGGTGAAACAGGCCCACCCCAATCCACTATTTAAAAATCGGTGGGCCCAATTCGATCGATCGGCTCCACTAGGCTAGAAGTTACTGATCATCGTTTTTTTTTTTTTTTTTTTTTGATCGAACTGAACAGGTGAACACGCTGCGCCCCCATATATGCGATCCTCCGATGAATTGAAGACACGTACACACAGCGCCAGTAGTACTAGAGTCTACTAGAGATGAAGCAGCCAAAGTGAGCCCACTAGTACCTCCCAGCTGCTGCCTCGCTGTATTTGCTGGTGCCAGCACGCGCTTCGTCGTCCACATGATGGATGCATGTAGCAGTGGTGTATGTATATCGTATTAACCGCCCCGTGTGCACGAGTAAATGTGCCCGCGCGGCCTCACGCGTTCGCTACTACCCACGACGGCGGGGCGGAGTCCGCCCGCCCGATCCTCCCTGTTGCGCTGGGCGGCGTCGCGACGGCCGGCCGGGCCTCCGTCGCGTTACGTACGCGCGCACTTTTTGCCGTTACTGCAAATGATTCTTCTCTCCTTCCGTTCCAGTGTCGTCCATCTATACGCTGCCACTTCAAAACTACGTAGTATGCCCCGACGACTCACGCGCGCGCATTGATGGAAGTGTACGTGATCATCGTCTACAAACGATGGCGAATTATATTGGCGCGGCCGTCCGGCCGGCCGCCACCCGTATGATTTACCCCGGCCGGCGGCGCTGGACGACGATCAATGATGTATTGGTGCAGTGCAACATTTGATGTGCCGGACGGATCGGACCAACCGCCGGCGGCGGAGGGGAGTTTCAAAAATTTAGAGCCGCTATAGCTTGTTGTAGTAGAATTAAAAATCCTCGATCAAGATTCGGGTACATGCACGTGACGCGCGCGGTGTTACTGTTGCTGAGGCACGTACGCATGCACACGAGAACCGGCACGTTGGAAGAAGCTGAGTGGTGGATGTTGCACGAATGCCCGCATGGGTGATCTCGTGGCTGGCCCTGGTGGCCGGCCGACAGGATAGATCTCGCTCGATCGATTGGGACCGATCGAGGGACGAGGTGCAATTGCAATCATCCGGTAGCGAGGAGGGCTGTAGTGCGGCGGCGACGGCAGGCAGTACGGTGTGAAGTGTAGTATACCGTACGCACGTAGCGAGCATTCATGAATAGGGTGGAGTATAATATCTATCTGGCTTCCTTTAATTCATTCAGGGGTGCCGCCGGCCTATATACATCGATCATACAAATCTCATGCATTCACGCGAGGGTTTCTGATCCAAAAAGAATTTGAACGGCGCGCCATGCATACGGACGGAACTCGCGCGCATTACGTTGTTATTATTACGCCGAGATGGTTTGGCTGTGGGTAAGCCTCGCCTCGTTGGTGGGGGGTACACGGTACACTCTCCCTACTGCTGGACTGTACCATCTCCGAGGCATGGAATGGTGCCGTTTGGGCATTTCCCATGCTGCTGTAAAAACACCTGCAAATATACATGGTAATACTATATGTATATACCGCTTCTATTTTGTCTTTCAAGTTTTTTTACTCTTCACGTACGCGCGTCTAGGAAAAGTACCATGACAAATTTCCATCAGGTTCGTCTGACGGCTAGCTAGCTGCATGATTTGTAATGAAGCAAAACTGCGTTCTTGATTTGTGGCCAGCTAGCTAGTAACTGCATTATTAGGAGACTTATTAAAGGCCAGTCTCAATGGGGTTTTCATAGGCGTTTCATGCACATTAAATACAGTACACACATCAAAGAAAAGTCAAACTTTTTGCATGAAACCGAGAGAGAGAAATGGAAAGTTTCATCTTGGTGAAACTCTGCGCAGCCTAATATCAACTATCTGCCTGCAGTCATGAAATTAAATGCCTATGGAAACCACAAGATGAAAAACTCGAATTTGAAAGTAGGGGTTTCATTCAAGTTTTCATTCATTTTATGTGACATGACCGCTCTTGGAAACAGCTAAATGGTTCCCTCACCATTGAGGTCCCCAATGGGAGTTTTCTATGAGTGTTTTATGCACATTAAAATGTTTTTACATCAGTAAAAATTTCACTTTTTGCATGAAACTCCTAGAGAGAGAAGGAGCAGTTTCACCTGGGTGAAAAACTTTGGAGCACTGTTTTTCACGGCGCTGGAAACTCCTGTGAAACCCCTTAATATTGAGACACAAATAGAGTTTTTACCATGCAACTATGCAATTTCAACAAATGCAAATGATAGAGAGGTCAGGACCCTTTGCCTCTACGCAACCGCGCAATCTAAATCGGTATATCAGCTTATCGCCTATTTTCATGTCAAAGTTTCACATCTGGAAATCGGAGGTGAAACTCCATTGAGACCGCCTTAACGACTTCTCGTTCGTCGAAGCGCTTGCATGCATGATCT
>JADLZK010012947.1:0-97917 GCA_015847255.1 Hyparrhenia diplandra
AATGGAGTGGGTATATATATCGACGTCTCTGAAATGGACACTGAGAGAGGAACCAGTCGATTGGACCACAGCTCCAATGGGGAACCAGTAGTAGGAGCCCCTGCCTTGGAAATGTCGTCAGTCATTTGCATTGGCCCACCATTTCATCCACTACTGTAATCGCAAAATGTGGTGAACTTTTCTTCCGAACCAAGTCAACTTGGAAAGGATTAGCCAGACAGTACAAGCTAAAACTGTTCTCCTGTCCTGGTTGCCACCATTGGCACTCAAGAATTCCATGCGTACGTACGCCTCTAGACTATTCAGTGTAATTTAAACAGGCACAATTGTTACAAATTCTGCTTTTTGACACGGCATGCATGAAGTCGGTGATGGAGGACGAAATCATTAGCATGCATGAGCTATGACAACAAAACCCTGCTCGCACAGATGACACCGTCCTCAGTTGGGCTCTAGAGGGGGTGGGGGACCGCCGGAAACCAGCAACCAAAGAGGCGGAGAGCAGCGGTGCAAGCAACCGATCGATGCTTTCTCCGAACCGGGCGTTGGTGCCTCTGTTTTGCACACCGATTCGTGGCGAGAGCACACGGAGAAACGGTGTCCCTCTCCCGCTGCTGGCCGCGACACCGGACGAAAAAATCCAAAGGCAAAAAGGCCGCGCCGCGCTCGCTTCGTCGGCGCCCTACCCGGACGAGGCGACGATGAGCCGCGGCGCGGGCAAAACGACGCCGATCGGGAGCAAATTTTATGCGACGACACACGATCCCATGCCGTCCCCTCCCGTGTATACGAGGCGAGCCGACGGCGACGAGCGAGACGGATAAAGCAAAAAAAAAAAAAAAAACGGCCTGCATGTCGGGGGGGCGTGTTGATGTTATGCATGCACGGCTCCGCCCTTGACCATGCAACAACCAACCTGGAAAAAAACAAAGCACTACTAGGCCACTAGCTACAACAACAAGGACCTGGCTAGTAGCCAACACCGATTTGATTTCTATGCGCACAGTGGCATGTGAGGCTGCACGCAGGACGCAGGACGCAGGACGCAGCACGCAGCACGCAGCACGCTATGCATCCACGGGAAGTCGTTGCCGTGGGGGCCGGCGCCGGCAAACCGGCTGGGAGACCCTCGGATCGTTGGCGGATTCCGTGCCCCTGATTGCCGTTCAGGTTCAGCTACCAGTTTCCGGTGTCAGTCAGCTCTTGCGGTTCTAGACGGACGGGGCAAGCCGAAGCCGCGAAGGAATAATCAATTAGTCAAGCAGCGCGAATGAAGAAATTGAAGAGGTAGAACATGGACGACTTGCTGTTTTGTTCCTTCTACTTTTTATTATATATATTGTAGTATCCACTGCATACAACAAATACACAACTGAAAAAGATACTACATATGTATTGCATGCCAAGTCTGAGTTGCCATTTGCTACTTTAATGGGGGACAAGGACAACAACACAGACATGAGCTCTCGTCACGGCTACCAGTTGCTGCTCGTTTCTTTTCTGATGACCCTATATTTCTTTCTTTTTTTTTTGCCCCTTCAACTTTGTACACGAATCTGTGGTGCAACGCAAATTAATTAGATATGATCATTGGCAAATGGCAAGTCAAGATGTTGGATCATTGAAGGAATCTTGCTTTGTCAACTGCAAGCAAGAGACTGTTTGCCCTCTGCCTGCGTGCCTCGCTCGCTGCTGGTTGGACCCTTGTTTTAAAATAAATAAAAACAAAAACTCTAGTAGATGTCAGCTGGTTAATTGCGGCTACACCTACTCCGTACATGGCATTGGCATGCCTCACATTGTCACGTGTATGACTTTGTGTAGCTATTGCTGCGACTTTGCCGCCCTCTGCAGGACGTCTTGGCTCGAGAGCGACAACATGCCGTTCCCCAGCGTCCCAAAAATAAACGACGTTTTGTTTTTAGACCATAAGTTTGACTCGATTTAAAAAAATACGTAGAAGATTTAAATCTCTAAATAAATTTGTTAAAAACTAGATCAAAAGATCTTTCCAATGATACTAATTATGTAATATAAATATTAATCCTATTTTAAAATATAATCGCGGGTAGATGTTTTCTTAAAGTCGAAAAACGCCATTTATTTTCGCATCTGACGGAGGAGTATAGACGTACAACTCCTACGTGACTGCATCGGATTTGGAGTCTTCCTCTTCATTCAGAGAATAATCAGAGTCACCGAGAATTCACGTGTAGATCAAGGCAGGGAAAATAAGCACGACAGTTGCCACGCGACTCTGAACTGCGCGCGACTTGCCGCCGCATCATTTTACTTCCTCTCCTTCTTGGAAAGAAAAACACGAACGAATGAAAGCAACAGCACATAGAGTACAAACGTTACAAGCCAGTGCATCTTCAGTACAAACCTATTAATTTTTTTCCAGTTTCCCAGTTATATTGCTCTGCTGGTGAACTCACTCACTCAGCTCGAGTTTCTTTCCACGCAAGTCATCTGCTTGCTAGTCATCTGCTTGCTATAGTGGTTGACACACGAACCATCAGGGCATCAGGCCATGGTACGTTCCTTTGCTGCATGAAAAGCCATCATTGACTGATCGATCGGGTCGCTGCAGCTGCAATCTCGCCTTGATGCACCCAGCAGGCAAACGTGATACAAGCAACGAGTTATATATATGGTACAGTACTGCACATCCCAGTCACGAATCTCGTGATGTTACTGTCGGCAGGTCCACTTATCACTCCGGACACTGCAGCTTGGCCAAGTTTTTCAACAGCAACAAAAACAACAAATGGCAGTGCTTCTCAGTGACCGATAAACCAACCCATCGTACCCAACCATATCTGACCTTTAATCAAACATTGCAAGTGTACTACATCAAACACAGGCAACAGTGTCCCATGTCCGTCTGGATTGAATAAAAATATCTTCACTTCATCAGTGCAAGGAACAAGCCAGAGGGTGGGTGCATTTCTCGGCGAATTTTCTGTCCCGGCCACAAATCTGGTGATCTCTTTCAGAACACAGTTCAGGTTCTTGGATCGAGAGAGCACGGAGAATTTCCTAAACGCCAAGTGGGTCGCTCGGACATCAACGTCGAAGCATAGCACATGGGCTCAACAAGCGAAGACCAGATGCGAGAGGATCGATCGGAGCATATTTTATACACTCGTATTAATGCTAATGATTTTTTTTTTCCCAAGGTCGAAAGGAGATCCAGACTTGCAAGCCAAGGATTGGGCTGAATAAGAACAAATTAAAGCACCGGTGCGAAATCTTACTGCCGCTATCATGCCGATTCTGTGGCCACTACACTACAATGATGCGACTACTAAATTGATCCACGTTATTAGGTGGCCGGCGGGGGAGCGTTCGGTAGCTTTGGCTAGGCTTGGCTTTTTTCTTCTCCTGTGATGGTGTCGGGGAATCGCTCCCGGGCCTGAAACACATGAATGGCGATCGAGTCCAAAGAGGCATCGATGCAGAGCAGAGCTCCTTCCTTATCAGTGGCCAGACTAATGGGGGCATCTGTGCACCGCTTTTGGCTTTTGTGTGGGGGCTGGGAGGGGCCGTTTTCTCGTTGCGTTGCTTTCTTTGCACCTACTCCCTCCGTCCCTTTTTAGATGTCACTGTAGGGTACGTGCCGATCAAATTTTCTCAACTTTGACTAAGTTTGTAGAAAATACGTCGCAACATTTATATCTCCGGATAAAGTTATTAAAAACTAGACTTAAAGATCTTTTCAATGATACTAATACTTAGCATAAATGTTTATATATTTTAATATATAATCGCTTGCTAGAATAAACGTTGACTTCTGAAAAGCGGTAGCGACATCTATTTGGGACGGAGAGAGTACCGATCGGCAGACCGGCCATAGGGTCGGCGTTCCAACAGCAACATGGCGCGAGGACCACATGGTTGACGAGATGGTCTTGCTCTTATGCTTTCCTTTCATTTCATTCTTTTCTTTCCAACATACTCTCCCTCCGTCCCTTTTATCTATGTCACAAATTTAACTTGATTTATAAAAAAATATATTCAACATTTATATCTCTAAATAAATCTGTTAAAAAACTAGGTTTAAAAATCTTTCTAATGATACTAGTTACGAGAGTACCCAGCCAGCCTCGGGGTTCTTTTTTAGTTGTGACAATCTAAGTTGCATGAGGAATTTTCAGCCCTAAATACTAAATGCAAGAGAGAATAAGGTTTGCAGGTAAATAATCCATTTACAAAGGAGTAACTGTTGGGGGTCGCAAGAGTGGCCCCCACAAAGAAATAATAACCATCCTAATCGGTTATCATTATCACTAAGGCCGACGGACCCGTAGGATTCCGACTGGGAACGAACCGCGCCCTACGGAGTGGTGGACCCCGGGAGAGCTCCGGCTCGCCCGAGGGTAATGCCTCTAGGCTAACCGGTCGTGCCACGTGGACCCATAGACAAGCTCGAGACCCGTCCGAGCCCGGGCGAACGGGGCCATAGGACCCATCACATAGCCTCGTGCACCGCCCCTATTAGTGACGTGACAGACACTCAATGCCTCCCCCCGACATCCCCGTGAATCCCGTTCTTCGCCCCGACCGGTACCGAGGGGATGTGACCCGACGAGGCTAGCTTTATTGACTTAAGGAGCTCGGTGCAAGGCGCCCGCACGCCGACACTCGCTACCCTATCACCCTATCACCCCCGTCACACCGCCACCCAGGACCTCGTTGCGCCGGTCGACGAGATACCGCGCCCCAAGGCATGACGACCCTAATCCATCCCATTGACGCCCGCACGGACGGTTTAACGGTGGGAAGGATAACCACGGCGACCGCCCTCGAGAGGGACCCGGGGCGACGCACCCGTGCTGGAAGCCGCAACAAGACAAGCAACAAAGGCGGTCGAGCCCTTGGCGACGATAACGGGCGACAAGAGCATTAATGTCGCCCAAGAAACACGGACCATGATGTATCTCATAGAATAAGCGCATGTTCACATGTGTCGGAACCACCCTTGATCTATAAAAGGGGGAGTCCAGCACCTAGTAAGGCAGGCGAACAAACTTTCATCTCCACTCGCTTGTCTTCTTCATCCTCCCTCGAGACACGGGAGCCCCCCGACTCCTCTCTCACTTGCTTGTAAACCCCTATTACGAACACCTCCCGTGCGGAGAAAGGCCAACCCACACCGGGCCGGACGTAGGGCATCCATGCCCGAACCGGGATAAACCTTTGTGTCTCCTTGTATCCTATCCGTACACCATCCGGGGTGGGGAACACGCAGCGCAAATTTCACTAGTCGGTGGATTAGGACCCCAGTTTTTAGAACACTGACAGTAACCCGTATGAATAATTTAGATGAGATTAACACAACTTAAATGGATTGGATATATTGTCTACATCTGTTGTGAGATTTTAAAAAGGTGGACGACGAGTCACATGGCTGCACCGCATCACAAAATGCACAGGCTCACATTTACGCATCACAATAAATTTTATTTACAAAAGTATGTCTTATGTCATAAAAGTATATAATTTTTGGCACAATTGCATGGATGTCCCTGTCTTGAACTCCAACTGCCCATCTGCCCTCCTTTTCCCCTTTTACAAGATTGCCCCTTTTTCAAACCTGAAGCAACGACATGACCCTACTCCATCTATAATTTGTAACGGTGTTAAGTCAAGACTAAAAAGACACCTTTGCCCCTTACATTGTTGACCCTGTTTATTGCACTGTTGTCAATTTTTGAGTGGATTCAAATATATAAGAGTTATAGTTGGCATTGAGTTATTTTTTAAATTTTTATAGCATTTCCTTGGAATTTTACTAGAATTTGACAACATTTTTAAATGTGGGTTTTGGGTCTCAACTCATGTGGGTCATCCATGAAAGTACAAAGGGTGGGAGGGAGCTAGTAACAACAAATAAAGGAATGGTAGAGAGAAAAAGTTGCCACGTCCCACGGAACATAATTAAGGCAACAAACATAATTACCTGTTAGCTGGGACTGCTTCTCTTTGACAGGCATTTTGGCTCACGAGGAACAATTTCATTTTTATACTAGTACGTAGTCGCCCCAAAACATTTTTGCATATCCTCTACAAGGGACGCAATGGCTCCAGTTAGTTCTTAACTCAGTTGCAATGGTTGGACGATTGCATACATTCGATTATAGAGCCATGCAAATTACTTGAAATAAGATACAATTGATTTGCTTTGGATGAAACTTAGGTAAGTGCTTTAATTACCACCATATTGTATTGAAAAAAAAGGGAATTTAAAATAAGTGCGAGACGTAAAAGAACTTAAGTATAAATCGATTCAATTTGATGTTGATCGACTCCGTTGAGTGCATTCACTTATTTAACATGGAGATTCTAGAGTGCTGATGGAAGATGACGACATGGTATCTTGCCTACCTCCAGATTCCCACACGCACCATGGCCTGTATACGGAACATGGGAGGCAGGTGGCTTTGCCTTGCTAAAACCTCGAATAAAAGCGACAGACTAACAACCAAGAGTACAGCGATTTTGACGTTGTGTTTGGTGCGTGTGCACATTAATCAATTGTTTACCAACCAGATTAGACTTTTCAAAACCATTCCCTTTGAAAGAAAATCTCAGATTAAAGTTTTGTTTGTTTATGGCTAAATCTTAGATTGAGCTTCTCAGGCACATTATTGCAGGTCGTTCCCCCAAAAAAAAAAAAAAACACACTAGTGCAGGTTGGATCTTGCATCTGGTTGCTCCATATAAAAAATCGAAGAAGTTTTATGTATCCAATGGCAAATTTGGAGTTCACAAAGTGAGGAACCGGAGCTAGCTGTGGTCTGATGGTTTCTTGTGTTCCCCGGTGGTAGGTGTGATTCCTTATAGATCCTCTTCTATCTTCTATCTCAATGGACCAGTGGATTCCATAGCTTGTGAGTTGGAAGTCACCTAACATTTGATTGAGGCAGCTAGGTAAGCTGAGTTGTTGTAGTGCACAAACAAAACCTTTCTTTGTCCAGCCTTACGTGGAGTAGTTTGGTGGCAGCAAGGTAAGCTGAGTTGTTGTAGTGCACAAACAAGGCTTGATAGGATATTGTTTTGCCTCATGATTTTTTTTTTCCTCAAAAGTGTCAATTGAAGATACTTTCTCCAAGTGAACCAAAATCTTGCTTTTGGGTGGCCGTGGAGATGGAAGCGCTTTCAGTGAGGAAGCTTTGACTGCTTGGACTGATGTGGATCATATGGCTCTCTGGGCTCGGTGAAGGTATAATTATGCTCTATAATTATTAATATTTTATAAAAGAATGGTTTATATTTTGAGAATTTAAAGTCAAAATTTAGAATGGTTAACTTAATTGAAACCCAAATTTGCATCAATTTTTTTGACAAAGGTAATACATTTACTACCGATATAGAGAGTGGAGGACGCATCTATCTATAACTCCTATAAAGGAGAACCCCACTAGGGGAGTTCTCTCGACATGCAGGGGTGACACATCAGCAGCCCCACTCCACTCCTAACCCACGCATTCACTTCCATCCCATTATGTGGCAGTTTCCAGCTTACAAAGTCGATGGGACACAACAGTTTTTGGAATTGTTAATGCATCTCATGGCTTCCCTGTATCCTAGCACCTGTTAGCCTCCCTCAGCTTAACGCGTCACACGTTCGATTGAATGATTTGCACACAAAAGAATAGGTACAGCCCCACAATCATTATTTTTGCTTGCCGCATCGATTCATCTGCAACAACAATTAATATACTTGAACTGAACCATCGTTGTTGCCTTCACATTTAAATAGTTGTTGTGCTTTACCCTACCCCTCCTCGGCACTGCCACAACCAGATCCTAAAGCATTTGCTGGAAGCAGTTCCAACCTATAGACCTTGGGCATCAGATGTGATTATGCCAAAGATGGTCGTGCTTCTGCTTCCAACCTACAGACCTTGGGCGTCAGTCGTGGCGAGGCGGGACATGCTGTCCAGGTTCAACGAGGTAGCCACCACCACCACTGGCGGTGATGATGGCGCTGCCGCTGCAGGCCAGGATGGTGGATCACAAGTACCTGAGAGACATTGTGCTGAGCATCGTGATCGCCGGCAAGGACACGAGCATGGAGGCGCTCGCCTGGTTCTTTTACATGGCGTGCAAGCACCCGCGGGTCCAGGAGAAGGCCTTCTACGAGGTTGGGGAGGCCGCCGGCGAGAACGCGTCGTCCGTGGATGATTCGTTGGGTGTCTCACCGACGAGGCACTGGGCAAGATGCACTACCTGCACACTGCCTTGACGGAAACGCTTAGGCTCTACCTATACTTAGCTGTTATAAATTTGTCACGTTCATCTTTCAGGTGCTCTTGGTAGCTCAAGCTCATATCCTAAGCAAGCCAGGGGCTACACATCTTCCCCTCTAGCAGCTCTGCAACCAAAGATGTCTACTTCTGGAAATCGACTCCTGCACACGAGTCGCCCCCTTTCATCTCCTGTAGCAAACCGCCCACTGTCTCCCAATCTTCCTCTGAAGAAGCCACAGTTCAGCGCTACTTTCTCTATCTCACACCGTATCTTCGGTGCCGCGTTGGGAGTTGCCATCATATCCGTCCCTCTCGCCACCAAGTTCAGCCTGATGTTTAGTGTTTGAGATTGAGAAAAAGAATTCTGGTCCTTTAATCTGTACTTTGCTGTGAACATCTCTCAGCTGAGTCTAAAGCATATCTGAATTTTGTTAGTCTAGAATCGAAGCAACAATGTATATATACGCCGTTCTGTTTTGTATTGTATATGACTTCTCTCTTATGATCAGACGCGCGAGGTTGCCGAAATTCTCTCTTATGATCATTGCATTTTTCTTAATTCCCGCCGCAACGCGCGGGTGAGATTCCCCTAGTTCTACTTATATCGGTGGTGTCGGTGTTCTGAGAACAGGGGGGTGTTCTCAAGGGTCCGACTAGTAAAATTGATGTGTGCCTCAGCTTCAGATGCCTGTGTGGGAAAGACACAAGGAAAGTAATACAGAGAGTGACACAAGGGTTTATCCTAGTTCGTACACGGGTGCCCTACGCCCAAAGAATGGTGGTTTCCTCGTGTTATCCTGCACCTACGCTCGTAGTAGGGGGTTACAAGCGAGTGAGAGAGGAGCCGTGGCTCCAAGTCTCTTGAGAGCTAGAGGTGGAAGAGGAACAGTGGGGAGGAGCCTTCTATCCTAAGGAGGGAGAATGGGGAAAGGCTCCCCACTCTTCATGTATCTGGCCTTTTGGGCGTCGGCCTGAATCCTCTTTCTCTGAGCTGAGCCCTCCCCTTTTATAATTGAAGGGGAAAGGGTCCCATTACATAGTGATGTTGACTTAGGTGCTGGGGTGCGTCATGCTTTGCTCGTCTATCACCGGCCGACGTGCCTCGCAGGAACGGATCATGATGACTTCTTGTCTTGGAGCGGGCCGGCAGGGCTGTTTGGCGTGTTTTCGAGGCTTGTGCTCTTGCCTCTGGTGGGCTACCGAGGTTGCTTCATCTTCCGAGGTTGCTTTATGGTTGTTGGCTTGGGCCCTGGATGGAAGCTGCCGCGGGCGCGGGCGTGCTCGACCGCCGCCGCGCCGACGACGCTTATGATGCCCGGTGTGGCGTGTCGCGGTCCCCGACGGGCTGAGCGGTGTCAGCTAGATGTGACAAGAGAGCAATGTCAGGGCCAACGACGAGATTCGCGGGCTTGGCAACACGCTAGGTCTGGTGAGACCCTGTCACGGGGCTGCCTTGCCCTCGAAGCCTGCCGGTGGCACCCGAGGTTCATGGCCTTTCCTTCCGTGCGAAGGAAAAGGGCGGGGCTCGAAGGCCCTCGTCCACTTCTCGCAGGCACTTGCGCGTCTCGGCCCCGCCGAGGCGAGCGCTCCCGAGGCCCGCCGGCCGTGCTTGGGGGCTTCCCCAAATCGCCTTTGCCATGGCTCGCTGAGTGGGACCACTTTCTTGGGCCCCTATGGCAGGTCGACATGGCCTCGCCTTATGGGGCCCATTTTGGCGGCTCCCAATAGGTGGGATTTTCTTTCGAGTTATAGCTCTATTATTAGTCAATTTGATCAAAATTATCAAAAAATTATCAATATTTATGACAAGTTTGACAACATATAAGTGTTTCAAAAATGAACTTCATAGGTATTGATATTTTATTGATAATTTTGATTAGTTTAAGACGGTTTGAGTAGATATGCAAAATCATATTCTTTTCATGGCAAATTAACTACATAAACTATAAATTATTACATAAATAAGTTGTTGGGCTGATTTAATAAGTCGGATCCCGGCTAATTTAATCGTATTGTGTGAGAGAAAATAAACCGAAACGAGTCGAAATATGGGCAGTCGAACAACCATTATAAAGTGTCGGTGAGAGGGGGCCTAGTGTCAGTGCTTATGTATATTTTAAGGAAGAGTATGCTCCACTTAACATGTGTCGCTTGATCCCGTTTGGCCGCCTAGCAAACACGACGAGCCGACACCAAAAGGCTCTCATGGTCATCTCACGTGCACCTCACGGGACGTGACAGGTGGCGAATCTCGTCGCCTGGCGAGCATCGAGCTGCACCACCTGTATTTGTCCCCGCGAAAAGAATTGTTTCTCTGCGCGTATATATTGTGAAATCAATGCAATATATCCACAGTAGTACTATACTGTGATAATCACGGATGCTTATATAAGCAGGTGGCCTCCTCTCCCGGTCTTGCATCCGTAGCCCGTAGGGGCAACTTTGTCTTCTCCCTTCGCATTCAGATCTGTTCCTTGCCAACTTGCAGATGCGCAAATGATTGGTCGCCAGGACACGTCCTGGAATTCAAAGTTGGGTTGGGCCCACCACGTCATGGGAAAATACTGCTACAGTCCCGTAGACCGATACTGTACCAACCGAACTAGAAATCGTTCATAGACTGCCACTATTGAGGAAGTACTGTATTTTTGGTAGATGAATTTATACTGTATATGGTTTATATTTATAAAAACAATACGATTGCAGCTGCTCGTATACACGTACTAAACCAAAACATTTTACATTTGCCTTGGAAACGATGAAATTTTAGCAATAAGCATGGGAATCGGCAACAACTCAGCAAGTAGGCACCCTCTTTCTTTTTATGACACGGCAAAGTAGTCCTTTGGATCTACTACTAACACACCGATCTGGCAAATGTTCTCTTTCAAAAGATAACCGATCCACACAAGAGAGCCGCATCTTCTGCTGCTGTTCATCTGGAAGGAGTCAACGTGCACCCTGCACCCGACGATGAGGACTAGGAGTACAGGACAAGGCCTAGTGAGACAAGAGAGTGCAAGGGAGGGTGTGAGTGTGAGTCAAGCCAGCCGAGCGTCACGTGGAAGCGCACCGCCCGATCGCACTGTAGAAATCGCTTCGCTTCCGTGACCAGCACAGCACCAGCAGCCAGCTGCTCTCCCTCCACCCACAGGGCCACAGGTGAGGTGACGCAGGCTACATCACATGCAGCAGGCAGCGCAACAAGCACCATTCTTTTTCGTCCCCCAAAACGCTCACCGGAATGGGAAATGCAACCATGTATCCGTGCGGACCGTGCCCCCCCCATGACCATGAGCCAGCAGCCAGAGCACTCGCAGATGGCAATGCTCAGTGCTGCCATGTTTGGACCGTGCCGCCGCCGTGGGGACCCTCGGCGGGCCTGGCCATTGCACGGGGTCGGTCCATGGCTGGAACGTGTTGTTCGCTTGCATGGCCGCTTGTCAAATGTCTCGGGACCCATTAGCTTGACCACGACCCCAATCACAACCAGCACCGTCTCTTGCTTGTACTCAAGAGCCAATGGAATGCTGATCCGTTGAGTTAGGGCCGGGGGGTCCGGGACAGGGAATTCTGGCAAACAAATGGAGCAAACAAAATGGTGACTGCTGATCGACTGGCTTGTAGTTGTAGGTTAATGCATGGCAGGTAGGTATACAGTACAGGTAGGATGGTAGCCTTTGTTTTGGGGCCAAATTTAAAGCATCATTATCAATTCATCCTTGTGTAAGGGCGCGTTTGGTTCGGCGCCACGCCTCGCCTTGCCTCCCTCGTGGCCGCCACTGGTACGACGCGTGCGTTTGGTTGCCGAACAGACCGTGGCCACCACTTTTGTCGCCTGGCCGTCGCATTTGTCGTTTGTGCAGATCGCTCTAGCTTTTTCGCCAAACGTTAGGCGAAGGCGTTTTTTGGCCGCGCCGCCACCGCCAAAGCGTGGCTCGCCAAACCTTGGCGTGCTTAACGTACTCACGAACCAAACATCCCCTAAATTCACCGTAAAATGTTCCATGAAAGTTGAGGCTTATCTCGATCTCTCGCACAACCCTAGCGAGCAGCCTTTGCAACCGCCACATCCTCTCCACCACCGTTGATCCCTTCCCTTTTCCCAAAGATCGCGGCGAGGCCGAAAAGGAATGGAGATCCATTACTTTAATAAGTTTTTGCAATCGGATTGAGTATTTTAGGGTTAGGATCTCTTCGGGTTTTGTATTTGGTATTAGGGATTTATCATCTCCTCTCCCGGTGGCGGCTAGGGGTAGGGTGGATCCATAGCGACTCTATAAAGATGAGGGCGACAACTATTGCATCAACAACTTCTTTGGCATGGTAACATGGAGACTTAATTTTATGAACGATGACATTGGGATGGAGATGATATTGTTGCCATATGTTTTTTTTTTCTCCGGTCCCTTCAAGCGTTTCATTGCGGTTAAACCGGTTTGATCACGATAAAGGATTAGGAAGAATAAGTTTCAAAAGTCTTCTTTATTCTTTGATGACACAAAAAAAGAAGAAGGAGAGACAGAAAAGAAGAAGTTCCTCAACTCCACCTACAAGAATATTGTTTGTCGTTCGTTGATCATCTGTTATCAAGGCTTTTGCATAATGTTTGACTGTGTGGTTACCCATACAAATTGCCATATCGGTTTAGATTTGAGGTTTGGAGCTATACTGGCGTGGGTACAATATAGATGTAGATCAATTTCTAGATATCATATTGTATTGCAGAGTGCTTGTAATATGATGATGTACTCGGCTATGATCTAATCTGGAGTATAGTTCCTCTTTCATCTAAAAATATTTCGCATGAGTTGACTTAGTTATCATCTTGTTGAAAACTGAGCCCATGGTTTTGTAACCATAAATGTAGCCGTTATGGAGGTCAAATATTTACAGGATGTAATCCCAATATTATTAGGATTCTACTCAGAGAACTAAAGATAAAAACTTAAATGTTGTCACATTGAGGAATACGTTTGGTGCCACTTGCTTTGCTCGGTTCATAAATCATATCTATATCTATATATATTTTATATCTAAATCAAAATATGCAGTCTGTATATTTTTATATCTATATTTATATCAAAATCAAAATCAGATATCTATAATTGTATATGTATATGTGTATTTCTATAATTATATCTATATTTGTTATAAAAACAAACCAACTAGCTATCTATCTTAAAATACAAGCTATACAAGCCGTCTTTTGCTAAATCACCCTCCACTAAATTTGCAATCTCTTCATGCACAATAATATCCAGTATCCCCTACTAATTGCCATTACTATTTTCAACCTATAAATAAAAACAAGGTACAAAAGCAAACCCTACTTGCAAACCTATCTCTTCATGCAAGCTTTTTACATCAACCACCACACTAGCACATGATTATGATAGGTATCTACTAGCAAGCTATCCATACTGGCCATCGAGCCACATCAAATATACTCTATCCGTCCTTAATCGAGATTGTCGTTTTTTGACTTTTTGAGTACCATATTTGACCATATATTCAAAATATTTTAGCAAATCATAAAATAAATAAGTTATAATTAAAGTATCTCCGGTGATTAAGTAAGTAATAAAATAAATAATATTTATATAAAAATTTTAATAAGACAAACAAAATGGCACGGAGTCCAAAATAACAATCTCAATACGGAGGGAGTATAGTATAACAAAGTACATTGTTTTTTAGGAGAAGAAAAACAGAGGCGATAATACCATAGATAGCATGTCAACCTCCATTGATGTGTTATTAAAAAGCCCATTGATGAATCTGCTCGTTTACCTTTTACCCTTGGTGACAGCAATGGGCATGCTATAATATGTTTCCCCGATTTGAAAATAATATTCATGAAGATAGTTGGGTTGACTTCTCTTTTGAGTTTTAAATGATGCAAATAATGATAGGTGGAACATAGCAAATTGAACCCCGGGATTGTATTTTTTTAATAATAAAAGGATGTGGTGCCAATTGACTAAACAAGAGTACTAATAGTGATATGAGTATTAATTACAAATATTTTTTTTATGAATAGAGCAAAGTATATTGATTGTACCATGCTTTAGCAGGCTTGATGCATCAACGGTCAACCCCACACACATTATACTGTATATATGTTTGCTATGAGAATTTATAGTATTTTCTTTTTAAAATAACATGAAAACTTAATAAATCAGCGCACTTAACCCTTGAAGTTTTATAATGTTCAGAACACCAATTCACTATGGAAACTTTAACCAGAACCAAACAAAAGCATCCGAGCATTATTCAGACCGATCGAGTTCATTACATGCTACTCGCTCCGTTTCAAATTAGTAGTTTACTTTGGCTTTTCTAGATACATTGATTTTGCTATGCACCTAGTTATACACTATGTCTAGATACATAGTAAAAAGAAATGGATCTAAAAAGCCAAAGTGAACTACAATTTGGAACGGGAGGTAGTATTAGGCTAGGTGTAATAATTTATCATGATGTTGTTGACACCCAAAAATGGCATAGGCTAAACCACATCGCAAAATTCCGGACTTAGCCATATTTTGGAGGTCCAAGTCACCGCAAATTTCCGGACTTAGCCAAATTCTCGAGGAGGATCGAAAAGGGCTTTCGGAATGTGACCGACTCAGGACGGGCGCTGTCCGGCCCAAATCCCGTCCACAAGGCCGGATTACTGGCCGGAACAGCCGGATCGGGGGACATCGGCCGACGCGCGTCGCGGCGCCCGGTAATTCCCGGTCAACGTCCGGCCGTCGCGGGCGCGAAGTCGGTACTGCAGACCTCTTCGCCGGACGCATTGACCGGAAGGCCCGGTCGGGCTTTCGACAGTCCGCCCGGTCGGGCCACCGACGCGGCCCTTGTCCGTGACGAGATCCGAACCGATTTGTTTCCAATCGTGTTTTGGTCGGTTTTTTGGTACTTGAAACGCCCAAGGACGGTTTCCTAAAAGGGATAAGACCACCCCCTCTATATAATAAAGAGGTTTATGGCGATTTGATATCATCTACATCCAATCGACACAAACCAATCTACAAACCCTACTTTCTCTCTTCAACCTTCTACATGTCGTTCATCGCTTGATCCGACGACCAAGGATGGCGCCCTAGGCTTGCCGACCAACGTAGGGCAACCCGACGACGCCCTTGTGGCTCGACGGGGTCCCTCCGGCGAGAGCTTCGGGCGGCTTCTTTGCTAGTTTGCTCTGAAACTAGCCGTTCTTTTGCGATTGTTATCCTTTGCCGGTTTGCTTGTAAACTCGCCGCTCTTCACCGCGAAAGTGTGTTGATTATCCTGCTGTAATCTCTGGTCCATCGTGACCTTCGAGGTGTGTTGGTGCGAAACTCTAATTTGCGTCAACAGATGCAAAAGCACAATTGTTGGCTACCTCAGCCGGAGAACCACACCATTTTGAGGCTTTGGAGCTCCCATGTGTGTTTAGTATTTTTGGTCAGGTATCTAGGAATCTGGGATCGAGTACAGGTCTCACCAGAACACGTGCAGAAGCAGCTCTCCCCAGAAGGCACCTACCTTGCCCGACACGTGGGCCCCGCACAGGCCCGATGCCCGCCTTTTGCATCCCGGTGCATGCTGCCACCCTCTCTGGCTCTGCGTTCGGGACAGGGTCACAGGGACGAAGTACTCGTAGGCCACACTAGCGTCGGATAAAAACAAGGCTCCGAATTTTTACACGACCGTTTAATTAATCCAAATCCATCCGCTGTAGAGATAGGGTAAATAATTAAAATAAGTAAACAAGATAAGGGCGACAAACAAGGGGCGTGGTGACCTCCAACTCCAAAGCGGGCGGCTGTGGCTCTCCGCATAGACGGAGGCGGGCGGCAGCGGCCGCGGCGCGGTGCCGCGGGGGCGGACCGCAGCCGTCGGATCTCGGGCCCCACATGAAACCGGCGGCTGTTGTTTGCCACGGCGCAAGGGCGGGATGCTGTGGACAGCACAAGTCCCCGTCCCGTCTGATCTGGCCGTGGGCCCGCACTGCCGCTATGGCAAATAGAAGAGTGCAAAATTGTAACTGTCTTCTAATTTTTTATTTCAGGTCAAAAGATTCTTTCAAAAGCATCCTTTGGAGATAACAATTCACGAATTGCACCTTTTGTCCCGGTAGTGTACTACTCGTCTACTCTTATGTTACTTTTTGTATCCGATGTCATCAATTTTGGCTACTATAGTGTTTATAGTTTCTTATTTATATTTATTTATAATTTATAATTTCTGTGGTGATCTTTGTCCTATTTGAATTCCATGGTTTAAACTTTAGTCACAAAACTTTAGACAATTTAACTTTTGAGTCTCTAAACATAAAAGTCTAAAGTGTCGTCTAAATTTTAGATCACCTCACAAAAAATTTTAAACCGTAAAAGTGAGCTAAAGTGATATGAATTTTTAGTCCTCAATAATCTTAGCCAAAACACCGTAGTTTTTTGCGCCGATAAGTTCAAACGAAAGCAGGTTAAATGTTATGCCAGATTATGTCAAAATAAATATGTTTCTCAAAAAGATACCTCAAATAAATGCTATATGTTTACATACAAAGTATCATTTGCTAACACATTTCCTTTTTTATACATAAAAAAAGAAAGCACCATATAGGCAAAAGGGTACAAACGGGCCGTGCCCACTCCCATGAATCTTGATTTTGTTGGGGACCCATATGAAGTATGGCAGAGATACCATCACCAAACAGCAACAAAACACTTAAAATAATAACCAAAGAAAAAAAAAAAAAAAAAAAAGGGGAACAGAATTTGTGAGAAGAAGAGGGCGAAAATATAGGTAGTGGGGCCGTCTGCGCGCGTGGGGACGCGACGCGAGACGAGGAGGCCGGGGCTGGTGGGTTGGCAGGCACAGGCAGGGCAGGAGCGGCGAGGGCGAGCTCACCACCACCACCACCCTCCCTCCCTCTATAAATGCAGGGGCGCCGAATGCTCCCCAACGCCCTATACTAAACCGGAGGAGAGGTCAAGGAAGGCGAGGGACGCTCGGGAGGAAGGGAACCCCGCGACGGAGGCGGCGTCCCGCTCCCACCAACCCACGACACCGATCCCCTCCCCGCCGCGCCGCCGCCGAGGACGAGCGTGCAGCCAAAATCTAAGACGCACCGATCCCCGGGCGTGAGTCGCCCGCGAAGGTAGCGGCGGAGAAAAGGTCGGAACCACAACGCGGCCACCGGTTCCGTCAGGCTAGACGGAGAGAGAGAGAGGTATCCGCTCCCTGCACCCCCTGCTTTCCAGGACCCGCGATTACGCTAAAAAAAAGCCGACGAGGATTGCAACTTGGCGGTTTGGTTCGTCTGTAGCGTGCGTGCGTGGTTGGTGGCATGCGCGGCCGTCTCGTTGTTTTTGTTTATTTCGATCCGTTGGTGTATGATTCTGCGTCCATCCTTCCGTGCGTGCGCTCCTTCGTGAATCTGCCGTGTCGCGGCGGCGGCGGAGGAATCTGCGCCGCCGTGCGGGGGGTTGGTAGATCTGTTCTTCCCTGGGGCTGGGCGTGTGTTTCCGCCGCTGAGGCGTTTGTTTCGTAAATTCCTTTTGGGAGTGCTCTGTTACACTGCAGAGTGGGGCGCACAATCTTTTCTGGATGTTTATGGTGTTGACATGTGGGCGTAGGGAAGGGGACAGCTTTGAGCTTTCTGTTCGTTTTTCCGGTGCTATTTTTAATACGTTTTTCCCCGATTTCTGACTTTTTTTTTGGCCCGCATGGCGTCCTAGATCGACGAATCGCTAAGCGAACACCATCTGATGCTCGTCGTCGTTTGATTGTTGCATGGCAGGTAGTCAGGCTTGCTGCTGAGGCATGTCGACGGCGCAAGGGACAGCGTTGAAGTCGGCGCCGGTGGGCCCAGGTCGTCGGGCCCGGCGCGGACGCCCGGTGGCGGCGCCGTACCGTTCGGGCTGGCAAGCCTACGGTGGCGTTTCCCTCGAGGGCAGCGGGTTCCTCGGCGGCGTGCAGCGCACCGAGGAGCGCGTCGCTCCGCGGGCGCCCCGCGCGGCGGCACGCGACGCCGAGGTGGTGAAGCCGCTCTCGAAGCTCCCGAACAGCATTGGGCTCTACAATCCCTCGTTCGAGCGCGACGCGTGCGGCGTTGGGTTTGTCGCTGAGCTTTCTGGCGATTACAAGCGCGAGACTGTGAGTTTCATCAATTCCTTCAAAGAGGCGATGCCACATGTATTGCAGTTACACTATTTTGATTTATCACGTTCGGGATGCCAATTTTGCTCTCCTTTTTTTTTTCCTCCCAGGTTAATGATGCTATTGAGATGCTTGAGAGAATGGCGCACCGTGGTGCCTGCGGCTGCGAGAAGAACACAGGAGACGGTGCCGGTATCATGGTCGCTCTACCACATGACTTCTTCAAAGAGGTGAGTTTCTTTGCAACAAATAGAAATAGAAGAAAGCGAACTGGTTTTTTTCGACAGTTAATTCAATGTTTTTGCTTTGGTGTTCCTGCAGGTCGCAAAGGATGCTGGGTTTGAGCTACCACCACCAGGTGAATATGCTGTTGGAATGTTTTTTATGCCAACTGATGAAAAGCGTCGCGAGAAGGGCAAAGCTGAGTTTAAGAAGGTTGGTGTAGCACTTGTTAATAAATTTGATAGAGCAATGCAGGATTTGCATGTTTTCATTTCTCCAATTAATGATCTTGCCCTTGCAGGTCGCGGAATCACTGGGACATGTAGTACTCGGGTGGCGTCCGGTTCCGACCGACAACTCAGACCTGGGTGAATCTGCACTCGAGACTGAGCCAGTCATTGAGCAGGTTTTTGTTACCAAGAGTTCAGGATCAGAGGCTGAGTTTGAGCAACAGGTAATTCCATACCATTAGATGTAATTGAACATCAGCACATGTGGTCGATTTGGCTTTAACATATTTTCATGAATTGTCGCAGCTATATATCCTTAGAAGACTCTCAATCATCTCCGTCCGAGCCGCTCTGGACATTAAGCGTGGAGGAGAGAGGGATTTCTACATGTGCTCTCTGTCTTCAAGGTGCGCCCCTTTCTCACTTGAAAACTTTTCATGTATGCGTTGATTTCATTTGGTTTCATGGCTGAAAAGGATCAGGTAGTCCCCACTAAGCACAGTTTTTGGCTTCTGTTTGTGTGAATAATTCTCATTTGAAGTTTTTTTTTCTTTATTACAGGACTATTGTTTACAAGGGTCAGCTTAAACCGTGCCAGCTCAAGGGGTACTACTATGCAGACCTAGGTCATGAAAACTTCAAGAGTTATATGGCTCTGGTAAATACAAAACTTTGACACTCTTACACAAAAATTGTCATGATCATAGTCTTGGCAGATGGCAACCAATAATAGCAAGGCTGTTGTAAGAAGATACGCTTCCCTGCAGGCATCAAACTTTGAACTGTCTTACATCACTGCTCTACTCATATGCTATTTCAGTCCTGGTTCTTGATGCCTTAAAGTGAAGTATTAGAAATCTCTATTAGTTGATACCCGATAACCATGTTGCAGAGTCCAGCTGCAGTTCTGCTATGGCCGACTGCTATGCCCGACTCATCAGGATGTGACCTCCGATTAGGTGGTGGGAAGGAAATGTGTTTGGTTTGAGGTAGCTTAGGGCTCCCAACTGTTTTGCATGAAATTCTGTGCAACTAACGCTTTCTTTTTGGTAGTGCTAGTGCTTCATTCTGATGTTCTATTCAGCATCTTAAAGCTGCAACTATGCCTGCAATATGATTTCTAAATCCATATATTTAAACAGGTTCACTCAAGGTTCTCCACAAATACCTTTCCTAGCTGGGACCGTGCGCAACCAATGCGTGTTTTAGGTCATAATGGAGAGATCAATACCCTTAGAGGAAACAAGAATTGGTAATCTCGCTAAACCTTTTTTTACATCTGCTGTAACAATAGTTTCATAATTTGGTGTGAACACAGTCATCTCCATATTCTTATGCTGTTTGATTTTATGGTCCTTAGCTTATCTTTTAAGTAATCTGGATTTATGACAGGATGACAGCACGCGAGGGTCTCTTAGAGGCTGAGAAGCTTGGATTATCAAAGGAGCAGCTCTCAAGACTTCTGCCAATTGTTGATGCTACCTCTTCTGACTCTGGTATGAGCACATAATGTTTCAGTGTTGTGTGATGCGCAGTTACACCTGGCAAATGAAAAATGCCTATCTATCTTTTGGAAACTTATTACGTGGAAAAAAAATGTTTAACTGTAGGCGCATTCGATAATGTTCTTGAGCTTCTTGTCCGAGGTGGGCGAAGCCTGCCAGAAGCTGTGATGATGATGATCCCTGAGGCATGGCAGAATGATGGAAACATGGATCCTGAGAAGAAAGCTCTGTACGAAGTTCCTGTCAGCACTTATGGAGCCTTGGGATGGACCAGCTCTAATATCTTGTAAATATATTCTATTCCACTTTCCTTGTCTGATCATTCTTCTGACCGGTTACTTGATCTACTCAATCCTAACTTGTCTTTCACCTACAGTTACTGATGGCGTTACCTTGGAGCTACCCTGGACCGTAATGGTTTGAGGCCTGGTCGGTTTTATGTGACACACAGTGGGCGTGTGATCATGGGTAGTGAGGTTGGTGTTGTTGATGTTCCTCCTGAAGACGTGCTGAGAAAAGGCAGGCTAAACCCTGGAATGATGCTATTGGTTGATTTTGAGAATCACACTGTAGTTGATGATGAAGCCCTGAAATCACAATACTCTAAAGCTCACCCGTATGGGGAATGGCTTAAGAGACAAAAGATACTCCTCAAGGATATTGTAGAATCGGTGCCAGAAACTGATAGAGTTGCTCCAAGCATTTCTAGCTCACTTCCAGTAAGTCCTTCACCATGCACTAACATTACTAGTGACAACTTGGGCAAAATCAGTAATTTTGCACTTACAACTCTTATAATTTGGTGCAGCAAAAGAATGAGAACAAGGATGATGTTGGTATCAATGGGATTTTGACACCACTGAAGGCCTTTGGGTAAGCAAGGAAGTTTTGCTCATAGTTAACTGATCTACCTGTTGGCGATTCAAGGTTTGCTAATAGTTAACTGATGTACACCAGGTACACAGTGGAAGCCCTGGACATGTTGCTACTGCCAATGGCTAAGAATGGAGATGAAGCTCTCGGTTCCATGGGAAATGATACACCACTTTGCGGTGATGTCAAACAGGGAGAAATTGACGTTTGAGTACTTCAAGCAGATGTTTGCACAAGTTACAAACCCTCCGATTGACCCTATTAGAGAGAAGATTGTTACATCAATGGAGTGTATGATTGGCCCAGAAGGTGACTTGTTGGAAACAACTGAAAAACAATGCAACCGCCTTGCACTTAAAGGTCCCCTGGTTTCTATTGATGAAATGGAGGCCATTAAAAAGATGAATTATCGAGGTTGGCGAAGCAAAGTGCTTGACATAACTTATCCAAAAAAATCTGGAAGGAAGGGCTTGGAAGAAGCTTTGGACAGAATCTGTGCTGAAGCTCGTGAAGCCATACACAAGGGTTACACAATTTTGGTTCTCTCAGATAGAGGTTAGAATTTTTTTAACAGTAGTCTATTTTTGTTCTATATATCTTATATGATTATACCGATCACCCAACAATTAATTAGACTTCTCCACAGATGAGTTAAATGCATTCTTAAAATTTGTTATAGCTTACAAACATCTTCAAGCTCACTATTAGTTGCTCTTTCATTTGCACAATCTGCTTATTCCTTTTTGTTTAGCTTGAGAATAGCTCCTACTTTACACACTTCAATTACTATGACACTCCATCAAAGTTTCGCACCATGGAGATCTGACTTTATTTGTTTGCCTGAAATTGTTATGCAGGATTTTCCCGGACCGTGTTGCTGCCAGTTCTCTCTTAGCAGTGGGAGCAGTGCATCAGCACCTTGTTTCAAATCATGAGAGGACACGCATAGGGTTGTTGGTTGAGTCAGCTGAACCTCGTGAAGTGCACCATTTCTGCACCCTGGTTGGATTTGGCGCTGATGCTATCTGCCCTTATTTGGCTATTGAAGCAATTTGGTGCTTGCAGAATGATGGAAAGATTCCTCCCAATGGTGATGGACAACCCTACTCAAAGGAAGATCTGATGGGGAAGTATTTCTATGCTTCTAACTATGGAATGATGAAAGTTCTTGCGAAGATGGGAATATCCACCCTTGCATCCTACAAAGGTGCGCAGATTTTTGAAGCTCTTGGTCTTTCTTCGAAGTGATTGGCAAGTGCTTTGAGGGCACACCTAGTAGAATTGAGGGTGCAACATTTGAAATGCTTGCACGAGATGCTCTTTCGTCTTCATGAGTTAGCTTTCCCATCAAGAACCCCTCCAGCTGGCAGTGCAGATGCAAAGGCCCTTCCCAACCCAGGTGATTATCACTGGAGGAAAAATGGTGAAATTCATCTCAACGACCCACTTGCAATGGGAAAATTACAAGAAGCAGCTAGAGTCAACAGCCGGGCAGCATACAAAGAATATTCAAAACGAATTCAGGAGCTCAACAAGGCGTGCAATCTACGTGGTATGCTGAAATTTAAAGATATTTCTGACAAGATATCTTTGGATGAGGTTGAACCTGCAAGTCAGATAGTGAAACGCTTTTGTACTGGAGCGATGAGTTATGGTTCTATTTCATTGGAAGCACATACTACCCTTGCTATTGCCATGAACAAACTTGGAGGAAAATCTAATACAGGTATGTTCTCATCCATATGTAGCATTTCTCTGTTATAAATGTGGAGGAATTATTTTTGGGGGGCACATTAGCTGCACGAAAAACCATCTGAACAAAGTAGGATGTATGGACCATTTTCTAGTTTTTGTAAGAGTGATGTGCTGTTCTTTTCCTGAAACATGAATGTCATGCTGCCTATCTTTTATTTTGTGAGCCTGTCCTCTGAACTCAACATTTTAGACACAATCATGTTTTATTAAACTATATGTTATCAAATTAAACTAAACTGTTCATTGCATATCTGCTCTTTCTAGATAAACTTATCCTATGCCTTCTGGTATCTTTCCATCTTGTTGATGTTGAATACTAGCTTTTGAAAAATATCATACTGATTTGCAAGACAAGTTTTTTTGCCTTTTGTAATTTTATTTTATTTTAAACGGTAGTACATAAATGATGAGGACATCTATAAATTTCTGGGGTTCATTAGAAATACTTGAATAGTTGTTTTTTCCTCCTACAGAATGCTACATGCAATGTTCCTTTAATTTGTTATCTCATATTGTAGTCAAGAACATGAGTAGTATTTTTTTACTACAACAGCATGGAGGCCACTAGTCCAATACTTCTAGATCTTAATATTACTTATTCCTAAGTCTTTGACCTATGTGACCAAATGCACTTGCTTTAATATATCTGTGAAGGTGAGGGAGGGGAACAGCCCTCTCGGATGGATCCACTTCCAGATGGCTCAATGAACCCAAGACGAAGTGCGATCAAGCAAGTTGCAAGCGGACGGTTTGGAGTTTCCAGCTATTACCTGACTAATGCAGATGAGCTGCAGATAAAAATGGCCCAGGTACTTTGTCAACATTGTGCCCTATGCAGCCATTAACAATGATTACATCCTGTTGAAAGAACATGGGTTTTCCATATTTCATTTTGGATTTACTGTATTTTGAACTTAAATTTCTATAGGGTGCCAAGCCTGGTGAAGGTGGTGAGCTTCCAGGCCACAAGGTTATTGGTGACATTGCTGTCACAAGACATTCCACACCTGGTGTAGGACTGATCAGTCCACCTCCGCATCATGATATTTATTCGATTGAGGATCTTGCACAGCTTATACATGATCTTAAGGTATAAATTGTTAATAGATTAATGCTGTTTTCTCTAATCTATACCCACAAGATTCATGGCTCATTGATCGTTGCTGTTGGCTCTTTTTACACTCCCTGTCTTATCGATCTCTAAAGTCCTCTTATTGATATTAATATTCGTGGATCACTTGCTGTGAGGGCAACCCTTACTACTCTTTACTGGTGAACTTGCCTGTATGTTTGTGAATCTCCAACTTGCAAATGTTGTTCAATGATAGTGATATTCTTGCCTGTGCAGAATTCAAATCCTGGAGCCCGTATCAGTGTCAAACTAGTTTCTGAGGCTGGTGTGGGGGTTGTTGCTAGTGGTGTTGTAAAAGGACATGCAGATCATGTTCTTATTTCTGGCCATGATGGAGGCACAGGAGCATCAAGATGGACAGGTATCAAGAATGCGGGACTTCCATGGGAACTTGGGTTGGCTGAGACACATCAAACTCTAGTGGCAAATGGGCTTCGTGGTCGAGCTGTTGTGCAAACAGATGGACAGTTAAAGACTGGTAGAGATGTTGCTGTTGCTTGCTTGCTTGGTGCAGAGGAATTCGGTTTCAGCACTGCCCCACTGATCACACTTGGCTGTATTATGATGCGAAAATGCCACATGAACACTTGTCCTGTTGGTATAGCTACTCAAGACCCAGTGCTTCGAGCAAAGTTTGCTGGAGAACCAGAGCATGTCATTAACTTTTTCTTCATGCTTGCTGAGGAGCTAAGAGAAATCATGGCAAACCTTGGGTTCCGCACCATTTCTGAAATGGTTGGACGTTCTGATATGCTTGAGGTTGATCCAGAAGTAGTGAAGAGCAATGAGAAACTTGAGAACATTGATCTCTCACTAATCTTGAAACCAGCTTCAGAGATTCGCCCAGGTGTTGCTCAGTACTGTGTTGAGAAGCAAGACCACGGCCTAGACATGGCATTAGATAACAAACTAATAGATCTGTCAAGAACTGCTATTGAAAAGCAAGTCCGTGTTTTCATTGAGACTCCAATCCAGAACACGAACCGAGCAGTTGGAACTATGCTCAGTCATGAAGTCACAAAACGTTATCAAATGAATGGATTGCCTGCTGGTACAATTCATGTGAAGTTCACTGGAAGTGCTGGTCAAAGTTTTGGCGCTTTTCTTTGTCCTGGAATCACTCTTGAACTGGAAGGAGACAGCAATGATTATGTCGGTAAGGGCTTATCTGGTGGGAAAATTGTTGTGTATCCACCAAGGAACAGTTCTTTTATTCCAGAGGACAATATTGTCATTGGTAATGTGGCTCTATATGGTGCTACCATGGGGGAGGCATATTTCAATGGTATGGCAGCAGAAAGGTTTTGTGTTCGCAACTCAGGTGCTCAAGCAGTGGTTGAAGGAATTGGAGATCATGGATGTGAGTACATGACTGGTGGCACTGTGGTTATCCTCGGAAAAACAGGGCGGAACTTTGCTGCTGGCATGAGTGGAGGCATTGCCTATGTTTATGATGTTGATGGGAAATTCAGTTCTCGCTGCAACAATGAGTTAGTTGATCTGTATAATGTGGAGGAAGAGGATGACATCATCACATTGAAAATGATGATTGAGCAACATCGTCGCAACACTCAGAGTGTTTTGGCTAGAGACATACTCTCTGATTTTGATAATTTTCTTCCAAAATTTGTGAAAGTATACCCAAGGGATTATAAGAGGGTTTTAGAGAACATGAAGGCGGAAAAGGCTGTTGCTAAGAATGCAAAGGAGCCTAAGATGGCAAATGGAATTTCTGTGACAACTAAGGTGAGATACATTTTCATGTGGCAACTCTGTTTCAGTTTTCATACCACGGATTCGTACTTAGCATTGTAATTCATCATACCTAAACATTGCTAGTTTATTTATGATTTCATATTTATTTACATTCAATAGAGAATTAAATCCTTGCACGGATATTTTTTTTATCAGAAACAGCCAATAATAAAATTCCAATTCTTTGAAGCTCTCATTGACTACTCGTATAAACTTTCATGTACAGAAAGTACAACCTGATCAGTCAGCAAGCCGACCAACACGTGTTGCCAATGCCAAGAAGTATCGAGGTTTTATTACATATGAGCGAGAGAGTATTTCTTACAGAGACCCAAAAGAGCGTGTTAAAGACTATAAGGAAGTTGCAATTGAATCAACACCTGGCCCACTATTAAAAACACACAATCCGCTCGTTGCATGGACTGTGGCACTCCTTTCTGTCATCAGGTGATATTTCTATTTTTCTGTTTATTATTTTATACTCCCTCCATCCTGAAATATAAGGAATCCTAGGAATTTGGTGTAATGCAAATGATGCATGTAACCCTCCCTTGACTATAGATGGACTTTGTTCTTATCATATTTTGAGCTTGGTGGTATACACTAATGGTAGGTATGGATGTGATTGCAAATTTGGGGAGTTAATTCACCTAGAATACCCTATAATTTAGGACAAAATTGGAATGCTTCAATACCTTATTCAGGACGATGGGATTATATATTTTAATTCTCTTTCCATGCAAAAGTGTATTTACATGGAAGTTACAACACTGAAAGGAGAACCAAAACTAAAACTAGCCAACCAATAAAAAGGACAAACTGAAAACAGACTGGAGATTTAGTTACAACTCCTCCAGTGCTAGTGATCATCCCCAAAATTTCATCCTGTGAGCGTGCCTTATTGTCGTAGACGCGCCTGCATCTTTCCTTCCATAGGTTCCAAACTGTGTAGGTTGTCAGAGTTGCTCGTTTGTTGCCATTGCCATGATTGGGAGGTTTGATTAGCTGTGCCCACCACTCTCTGATGTTTCAGCGGCTGATCACCAATGCTTGTTCTCTGCTCCATGTCTGTACCTTTCTCTACAGTCCTTTGGCATAGCTGCAGTTCGCAACCATATGCAAATGTGATTCCTGTAGCTTGCATATTGGATTTGCCTGGCCCCTCGCTTGATAATCAGATGCTGAACTGAAGTTGCTGTTTCTCTACAGGATCTGTAATGCAATTTGTTCCTTTTCTTATCTACTGATGATAAGATTTTGGAACTCTTTTTGTAACATTTTTTTTTTACTTTCACAGGAAAGCTCAGGTGCTGGTTGTCCACTTGGAAATAAGATCCCAGAATTCAATGAATTAGTTCACCAGAACAGATGGCGTGAAGCATTGGATCGATTACTTGAGACAAACAACTTCCCTGAATTTACTGGACGAGTCTGCCCTGCTCCTTGTGAGGGGTCATGTGTTCTTGGGATTAATGAGAATCCAGTGTCTATCAAAAGTATAGAATGTGCAATCATCGACAAAGGTTTCGAAGAGGGATGGATGGTTCCACGACCTCCACTTCAAAGAACAGGGTATATACTTTTAAGTTTTTAAATTGTTATTTATTTATTTTTCTCTGTTTGCAGTTTAATTTCACTACTAGGCAGTATTGTAGTATCTCAGTTATGCTCATTAACAATGAAATCTTCCTATTACAGAAGGAAGGTGGCCATTGTTGGCAGTGGACCAGCTGGTTTGGCTGCTGCAGATCAACTGAATAAAATGGGCCATTTCAGTAACTGTGTTTGAACGTGCGGACCGAATTGGAGGTTTAATGATGTATGGTGTGCCAAACATGAAGACAGATAAAATTGGCGTTGTCCAGCGCCGTGTTAATTTAATGGCTGAAGAGGGTGTCACATTTGTTGTGAATGCCAGTGTTGGTAGTGATCCTTTGTACTCAATTGAACGTCTACGTTCTGAGAATGATGCAGTTATTTTGGCTTGTGGAGCAACAAAACCAAGGTAACAAACTATGAAATTTGCTTTATACTAGCTCCTAAATATATCCGTGTATTTATTTGTAAGATACAGATGGTATATCATTCAATAACTGCAACAAAAACAGCATGATGTGACATATACTTGAAATAGTTGTGCTGTATTTTGACCTTTGAGCGGGTCCTTAACAGAGATCTCACCATCCCTGGACGTGAGCTATCTGGAGTTCATTTTGCGATGGAATTCCTCCATGCAAATACCAAAAGTTTACTCGACAGCAACCTGGAGGATGGTAAATATATATCTGCCCGTGGAAAAAAGGTGGTGGTTATTGGTGGAGGTGATACAGGAACAGATTGCATTGGCACATCTATTAGGCATGGTTGCACCAACCTTGTAAATCTTGAACTCCTGTCAAAACCACCAAGCAATAGAGCTGCTGACAACCCATGGCCCCAGGTGACTATCTTTCTCCCTTTTCAGTTTCATGTTTTCCAGAGTACTGTATTTATCCTTAGATTGCCGAGTGCAGGAATATATCATTGCTTGTGCATCTTTCCAGCTTGGGTGTTCTTATTTACTTATTTCTCCTTTTTGCTTTTAGTGGCCAAGAATTTTCCGTGTTGACTATGGTCATCAAGAAGCTGCTACCAAGTTTGGGAAGGATCCAAGAACTTATGAAGTCTTGACAAAGCGTTTTATTGGCGATGAAAATGGCAAGGTGAAGGCCCTTGAGGTAGTGCGTGTGAAGTGGGAGAAAGTAGATGGAAGATTTCAACTTAAGGAGATCGAAGGATCAGAAGAGATTATTGAGGCTGATCTCGTCCTCCTAGCTATGGGATTCTTGGGCCCTGAAGTGGTTCGTACCCCTCACTCAAGACTATTCTAGTTCTAGTGCCCAATTTCCATTGCTCTAGTGCCTAAAGTACCATTTATGTGAAATGCCGTCAATTAACAGTCTTGTCTTCCTGCAGACTATCGCTGAGAAACTGGGTTTGGAGAAGGACAACAGATCAAACTTCAAAGCGCAGTTTGGAGACTTTGCGACCAGTGTTGATGGTGTGTTTGCAGCCGGGGACTGCAGACGTGGACAATCACTGGTGGTTTGGGCTATCACGGAGGGGCGGCAGGCTGCTGCAGCGGTAGAGAAGTACTTGGCAAGGTATGATCAGAAAGCTGCAGGCGACATCACTCCTTCCGGGGCAGGGCTCGTTCAGCCTGTTGCGGCATAAAAGGATAAACTGAAGCATGTTTTAGGTTGTTGTCAGTATATCCTGTGATTCCTCACAGCAAATACTGTTCTTGTAGTTGTCGAATAAACAGATATATCCGGGCTCATTAAGGAATGAAAGCCCTTCTATATTTTGACGATAGATAATCAGTTAAAAGTTTTGGCGGCTATTGTTTCTTTTTCTTCTCCAGTTATGTTTTCCATGTCTGCATGTGGTTTTGTAGTCCAAATAATGTACAGTTTCCCCTATTAAATAGATGTAAATTTGTCGGGTAATATGGTGATTATTTTCTGTGTGCATGCAAGCTCAACTGAGCCACCAGTCTGTAAATTTGCAGTTTACTTCTTTCGAGTCCTTGGTCATTGCTATGTTAGTTTATTAACAGCTTTGTTAGTTTATTAACCGTGCACGGCCGCCGGTTCGTGATTGAGTTAATCCACCATGCTTTCCTACTCGTCACGCCAGCCGGTTCGTGATTTGAGCTAACCCACCCTTTCTGGACCAGCTACTCTGAAAATGTCAGGACGATTGATTGAACAAAAATCTAGAAAAATTACAACGGGTTGGACCATTGAATTTTTGAATGAACAAATTTCCCGAAAGTATTCATCATCTTTGAGCAAAATGGGCAATTGAGTTCTTGCCTGAATGAAACAAAAATATGACTGAACAGAACGGAGTAAACCAACAACAGCAGACATTCGAGTTCTCTTCGTTAGCAAAAGACGACACAGTAGATCACCTGTGGTACTTGGCTACTTGCTTACAACGATCCACATATGCTTGTGCGGGCAAAGCCCTCTAGCCAGCAGCAAAAATGCTTCTACTAAACTAACTGTGACATGTTTCTTTTGTGCACCAGGTGACACCCAAGCACCTATGTTCAACCAAATGACCGCGCCATCCATTTTTGAGCGAGTCAGCCCAAATGATGTTCCCTTGAATTTTGCTTTCGGGGCCGAGGGGACAGCGGGAGTCAACCTATATAACAATGACAATGGTGGCAATGACGAATTCAAGAATTTTTGGCTGGATATGCCAAATACACAAAATTTGGGAAGTCCATAGGCCATTAGAAATTCATAATCGTAACCAAACTAACTACAAGTTCGAAACATTAATAATTAAGAAATATTACAAAGCAATAACAGCTACTCTTCTGGTGGCGGAGCTCTTCAATTTTGACACCTAGGGCCACTATATAAACGCATATATCACCCGCGCTGAGTTAAAATAACACTCACATTGGCCTGATACTAATAGATAGCACTCCTAAAATTAATGCAGGAGCAGAAGGGGGGAAAAGGATGTTATTGTCATGATCCTATTCATTATTCTACTCTATAGAACAAAACTGACATAATCAAGCTGCTAGCTAGCAGCTGATGCGGCCTGCAGCCTGCTGTGCACGTCACTGATATTTTGCTTGATGTGGAACACGTAACTTGATCACCATTTTCCTCTCAAATCTTGGGTATGCCAGGCATACAATGGCATACCCCTAGTGCCGTCCATGATGGTGGTGCCAAGGCCAACCAAGCTTGGACTGATAACCCGATGGATAGCTCTTAGGATGATTTCAGGGTAATTGTGTTGCTGAATTAACCTACTACTAGGCTATTTTGCCTTTTGTGCTCTTGAGAAATGGTTCTGGCAACTGACCCGTGCTGTAGAGTGACTATGGCATTAGTCGTAGTAAATGATGTTCATGTGCATTCGATTGCTGACGTGATCACGATCCTGTGCCTCCGATTGCTGACGTAATCACGTGAATCGTTGGTTCAAGATATACCTGAGTTCTCCGTTTCTTATTCACTGAAAAATCGTTGTCAGAAACACAAAGACTACCGAAAGGTTGTCTTCCGGTTGCAACGCACGGGTATTTTGTAGGCAATAATGCAAAAAAGATATCGTTCTAGCTCGTAGCAGAATGCTTTGCTCTGTTCACTTGAAACTCCTAAAGCAACTACTTGACACAATAAATACCAAAGAAATAAGTCTCTACCTACAGTGTACTCCACATTTTCTAAAACATGACGGGCTGAGTTTAAATACTGGGATGGGTCGGAAGAAAAGAGAAGAGCGGGGCAACAGGCTGGTATCGGCCCACGGCCGAGTTGTAGTTTAGAGATACATAGGCTTTTTAGTTTGGGAATTTATCATCAGCTGGAAAAATCAAACTTTAGTCCACAACACATGCTATTTAATTTGTTACCAGCTGGAGATGCTAGATTGAAGTTGCATAAAGAAACCAAACATGCTGATTACATTGTCCTGCCTAATTAATTTATATAAGCGCATCCTACATTCCGGCTGCATGAAAACGTCTAGTTGTTCTTCGTTGGACAGTAACATTACAGCAGCTGATGAGCCTTAGCACCTCCGTGATTTATACTAGTAACATTCTACCTGAGATTTTGGGAGTTGTCCTCACTTATGCGCCATTTTCTGGTTTTCTTCCATCGCCGTCGATGCTCGCAACCTTGTCATCCAAGAAGAACCAGCAGACCAGCCGTCGTGCTCCGGCAGCCAGCGTGGTGGATGTTCTGGTGGCCATGTCGAACACCATAGGCTCAAACCTCGACCACTCGTCGATCCAGTACACACAGTTGGGCCTCACCCCCGACGCGTGCTCCGGCCGCAGCACCACAGAGTTGTTCTTGCCGACGAACACCGAGCAGCCTCCCAGGTCGCTCACCGCGTCCCAGCACGGCCGCCGCTTGGCCTTGGGGTCGTACCTGAGCACGAACACCTCGTCTTTCGCCATGCCGGACCGGCCGCCGACGCTGGTGTTCCGCCACACTTGGTGCAGGGCGCCGCCGGAAACGAAGATGTTCTTGGCGCCGGTGAGCCTGCACGCGGCGTCGTACGGCGGGGGCGAAGAGGCCGGCGCGCTGGGCCGCCTGCGAGTGTAAGGGCGTCACCCTCGTCGGCCTCCGTCGCCGGCAGCCGGGGACGTGGAACACGTGCACGTCCCCGTACCTGGTGACGCAGTAGACCTTGCCGCCGCCTCCGCCGCCGCCATCGTAGACCAGGTCGACGAGCTGGTCGCGCCGATCTGCCACGGCGACCTCCATGACCGTCCACTTCAAGTCCGGTGCCTTGGCGTAGGCGACACTGCACGGGCCGCAGATCGCCACGGCGGTGTAGTCGTCGGGCGCGGGGTTCGGCGCGAACACAACCTTGACCACCGGCTGATCGCCGTTCCTCAGCGGGGAGAGGTGGAACCCCCGGCTTTCCCCGGCGAGAGGGTTCAGGAGGAAGATACCCGGCCAGACGGGGTCGACGGCGATCCAGCCGTTGCTTGAGCCGACGAGTTCGCCGCCCGTAGGGAGCTCGGAGAGGTGGAACGAGCGACCCGCCGTGAGGAACGAAGCGGACACGAGCTGCCCGGGCTCGACGACCTGCTGGCGGTCGCGGGGAGCGTCGTCGAAACCGCCGGAAACGGTGAGGAGCAAAGGGGTCGGCGGAGGGAGGGCGGAGCGCCACGCCGTGCAGACGCCGCGGATGCAGGAGTAGGACTCTAACGGCAGGCCGAAGCCATCGCTGGTGATGAAGCGGAGGAGATCCGGTGGAAGAGTCTCCCAAGGCCCCGACGACGCCATGGCGGCGGGCAACGAACCGATCGAGTTATGTATTCCAAAAAAGCTATGTATTCCAAAAAAAAAGGTTATGTATTTCAGGGAAACTCGGGAACTTTTACAATCCAATGTACTCTACTACTGGCAGTATTTCGTATGCGTGTCCTCTTTGGTTTTGCAGTCCCTGGACTGAAAAAAAGTCACTAAACACCGAACATGAGAAATTTTTTTAGAAGTCCTTAAAAATACGAGTCTTTTTTTAAAAAGTTGTTGGACTAAAAAATCCTAGGATATTTTGAACCAGACAGTCCTCGACTCTTGTCCTACTCGAATAAGAGTTCATTCTCCAATTAATATGGTTAAACCGTTAAACTAATGGCCAATTCTTGGGTTTATTTGTTATATGCGCAAATGATTTTAGATTTTCTTAGCTCCTAAAAAATAGAGTTCAAATACATGCTTTCAAAGGAAAATCGCAAAAAAAGAGAGAGAACAGATGCACGAGCCACAAATACATGCTGCAAATACATGCGCAGAACTGAATTCCTTAATACTTATCAATGTTAAGCAGCCTGAGAATGTATTTTGTTAGAGCATCGGTGTCTGTAATAAGCCTGAATGCTAGTACTTGGTTGCAGTTTGAGACTTGGCCACTGGCCCCTGCAGTAGCATTGAACCCTCACTGTGGAACACCTATGACAGTTTAAGTTGGTCAATGCACATCAGTTGCTTTGTTTCAGTTCATTGGATTCCTGCTTACTCGCTTGCTTTGTTCCTCTTTTACCTGAAAATGTGTGACTTATGGTACAAATTTTGTGGCTGGTTGAGGTGCCTTATGGTCCAATTAGCCAGCTCAGCTCTCACAATTGGTTTCAATGAATCATACGCCCACTAAGAAATGGAACATCCTATGCTGGAATGTGAGAGGTCTTAACGCCTCAAGAAAATGGGACTCTATAAGAAACAAAGCTGCTAGTTCAAACAGTGACATAGTCTGTTTTCAGGAGACAAAGAAAGACCTGTTTGACACTGCCTTTTTGAGAAAAATTTTACCTGCAACTTTTGATGAGTTTGCCTTTGTTCCCTCGGTTGGTGCCTCTGGGGGCCTGCTAGTGGCCTGGAAAGCCTCACTCTTCTCTGGCCAAACCAAATTCCTCAACCCATTTGGGCTCGCAGTTCAACTCACCTCCAAACTGGATGACTCTACATGGAATCTGGTTAATGTTTATGGCCCATGCTTACCTGAAAAAAAGTGGAATTCACAGACTGGCTCAAAGCAATTGACATCAGCTTGCAGGAAGATTGGATCTTCATGGGAGATTTCAACCTATACAGATTCCCAGAAAACAGAAATAAAGAAGGGGCTAACACCAATGACATGACCCTATTCAACAATACAATCAGTCGTTTGGGATTAGTGGAAATTCCATTACAAGGCAAAAAATTTACATGGACAAATATGCAAGACAGTCCACTACTTGAAAAATTAGACTGGGTATTTACAAACAACAACTGGACACTCTCTTATCCTGAAACCACATGCAATGCCCTCACCATGGAAACTTCTGATCACAACCCTCTTCTGATCTGCATGTCAACTGAGATCCCCAAATGCCACTTATTCAGATTTGAAAACCACTGGCTCTTAAGAAGTGACTTTCAGCAGACCATGTCAGCTTACTAGGATTCATTTGACAACCTACCTGACTGTGCCAAAAGTCTAACCAGCAAATTCAAAAAACTGAGAAGTGCTCTCAAAGCATGGAGTGCAAGCTTCTCAAACCTCAAAAGAGCTATCTCAAACGTCTCCATAACAATTCAGTTCATTGATTTATTAGAAGAATCCAGAGATTTGAGCATTGAGGAATGGAACTTCAGACTGATCCTAAGAGAGAAACTCTTAAACCTTCTTGAGCAGCGAGAGAATATCTTTGGAAGCAAAAGGGGCAGTAAAATGGGTAACACTAGGTGATGCGGGAACCAAGTTTTTTCATGCCAATGCAACAATCGAACCACGAAACAACAAGATCTCCACCCTGCAAGACAGAAATGGGACAATCCTTTCCTCCCATAGAGAAAAAGAAAAGATTATTTGGGAAAGTTTCAAAGAAAGACTCGGACGAGCAATAGTCAAAACATCATTTTTGAACTTGATGACCTCATTCAAAGAAGTGATGACCTCTCAAACCTAGAAGACAAGTTTACCACACAAGAGATTGATGAAGCAGTTAAAATGCTCCCTAATGATAAAGCCCCAGGTCCCGATGGCTTCAGTAATGAATTCATAAAAAGAGCTCTTGGCGGACCATCAAACAAGACTTCTCTGAGAATCTCTTTGGGACTTTCAAGAATCCAGCTTGTGTGCGCAAAGTATAAATACTTCCTTCATCACTCTGATCCCCAAAAATCAGAACCCAACCTCAGTCAATGACTTCAGGCCAATCTCCTTACTCAATAAAAAGGGCGTACCCAGTGCCGTAGGCTCCCGCACTGCGCGGGGTCTGGGGAAGGGTATTTTAGCGCCAAGCCTTACCCGCACCATGTGCAATATGCGGAGGCTGGGGCTTGAACCCGGGACCTTCCGGTTACAACGGTAGAGCACTACCACTTGCACCAGGCCCGCCCTTCAATCTCCTTACTCAATGGTTCAATGAAATTGATCACCAAGCTCCTTGCCAATAGATTACAGATGAAGATTACCTCTCTGATTCACAGAAATCAATATGAGTTTATCAAAACAAGAACCATCCAAGATTGTCTGGCATGGTCCTTTGAATACCTTCATCTTTGTCACCACTCCAAGAAAGAGATTGTCGTCCTTAAGCTTGATTTTGAAAAAGCCTTTGATAAGATAGAACATAAAGCCATCATCAGTCTTCTTCAGACAAGAGGTTTTGGATCTAAGTGGCTATCTTGGATCAGAAATATACTGGGCTCTGGAAGCTCCAAAGTGCTGCTCAATGGGGTCTCTGGGAAGAATATTCACTGCAAAAGAGGGGTCAGACAGGGTGACCCCCTCTCCCCTCTTCTATTTGTCATTGCAGCTGACCTCCTCCAGTCAGTCATCAACAAAGCCAAAGATAGAGGCATGCTTAACCTTCTTATTCCCCTCATCCACAACCAGGATTTCACTATCGTTCAATATGCAGATGACACTTTGCTCATCCTTGAGGGTGACACGGCGGCTTCTTGTAAGTGCAATCAAGCTCTATGTGGGTTTTGGCGTTGATGACCACCGAATTAGGGGACTAATGGGATTTACGAAGATGACATGCAGGGATTAAAACGTGGAGCTGATATACAGGTCCAAAGGCACCAAATAAGCTAGATGGTGGTGTTTTGGGATCAAGGTGTTTAAATTATTTCATATTTTGAATCTTGAGTTTAGGAAATGCCGTACTATTAAGAGGGATCCTAGGATTCTCGGAATTTTGTGGACCAAGTGCTCTAAACATCAAAACCGGACACAACACTTTCGGCTCCAAACTTGACCGGCCAAAGCATTTCCACTTGCTTCTCACCTTTTCTTTGTCGGGTTGGCGCGGCGGTCCAGCGCAATGAATGCGGCGATGCAGCGCCGCGTGTCGATGCAGCGTGTCGATCTTGGCGGTGCCACACTTAAATCCTACCGTTGGGTCCGTGGGGTATAAATACCCATTCTACCCCTCCCACAACGGTTACTGGTTCACTTCATCTTCTACCTCGGCGAGGGAAGCCGGGAACTCACCTCTTGCTCTCTCTCTCACCTCCATTGAAGTTCTTCAAGCTCCCCACTCAATCTCTCACTTCCCACCTGGGATTCTTGAGGGAAACAGCTGCAAACTTCGATTGGAGACCGGATCTACTACTTCCCCCTCAAAAAGAGCATTTGGTTCACGTTTGGCCGGAACCCTAGGGTTCTTTACTCTTGGAGCTTGCTCCTAGATGGCTAGGCGTCGCCCTTGAGCTTGCCCCTTCGTGTGGCAGCCTTGGGAGGTTTGTAACCTCACTCTGACAATACATTACCCCACATCTCTAGGGTTAACTCCTAGACTTGTGAACGAGGGAAAAGGCAAGCCGGTGGGCAAGCCAAGCCTTGTGTGGCAACCTCAACAACGTGGGCGTAACCCGGCCTGTGTGGCGTGGCGAACCACGGGTCAAATCCTTGTCTCACTTGTCCTCCCTTTACTTTGTTGCATATTTGTCTTGTGAGAAAGGGCTTGACCCGATCTACTTGGTTCTTTGGGTTTTACGCGGCTTTGGCTAGTTTTACGTGGTATACCGTGTGCGGGAACAAGGGAGAATCACCATCTCTTTGGACCACGACTCACAGATTCACCTCGAGTTCACTTACGTGAAGTGACCCGCGGCGGTGCCGCCGCGAGGGCCGCGGCGGTGCAGCGCCTTTACTGGCCGAGAAGTGCCTTACGTCTGCATGCGTGAAGTGACCAGCGGCGGTGCCGCCTGCGAGGACGGCGCATGCCGCGCTGCCTGGCGAGAGAAGTGCCTTCTCTGTCTGCATGCGTTTCTCGGTTTCGCCGCGGCGGTGCGACGCGATTCTCTGCGGCGATGCCGCGCTTATCTGTCGCGGCTTTGCGCCGCGCTTTATCTATCTCGGCGGTGTGCGAAGTTTTAACAGGTCGATTTTAGGGGGTAAGCCTATTCACCCCCCCCCCTCTAGGCTTCCATCAGATCCTACACTTCTCTTTCTAAAAGCCATTCTCCAATCCTTTGCTGACTCTACTGGCCTCAAAGTTAATTACAATAAATCCTCCTTGGTGCCAATCAACCTCTCAGCCCAAAAAGCTAGCCACCTTGCCAGCACCTTTGGTTGCCAGGTGGGTTCTCTTCCTTTCACCTACTTGGGCCTCCCTGCGGGCATCACAAAACCCGGGGTGATTGACTTCCTCCCACTAGTTAACAAATGTGAAAGAAGATTGCTCACCACATCTTCCTTTCTCAACCAAGCAGGAAAACTGGAGCTCACCAATGCTGTCTTCTCTGCCATGCCAACCTTCCACCTATGTACTCTTGCCATCCCAAAAGAAGCCATCAAACAAATTGACAAACCCAGGAGATATTGCCTATGGAGAGGCTCAGGCATTAACTCAAAAAAACCTCCAAAAGCTGCATGGAAACTGGTCAGAATCCCAAAGGATTAGGGAGGATTAGGAGTCATTGATCTTGAAAAGCAGAATCAAGCTTTGTTACTCAAACATATGGTAAACTTCTTCAACAAAAAGGACACCCCATGGGTCTCCTTAATCTGGGAAAAGCATTACCCCAGGAATAGACTGCCAAACCACACAAAAAAAGGTTCCTTTTGGTGGATAGACATCTTAAAGCTTCTCGACAAGTTCAAAGACATGATGAAAGTTAACATTCAGGATGGGACATCATGCTTCCTTTGGATGGATCCATGGAGACAGCGCACTCTTCAAGATCTCCTCCCAGAGCTCCACTCCTATGCCAAGAACAAGAACATAACAGTCAATAGGTGGATCCAACTTCAAGACCTCACTGAATTGTTCAACCTTCCACTATCTGAAACAGCCCACCAACAGCTCCTCTTCCTACAAGACATTAAAAACCAGTTCACTGTCTCTGATCAGCATGATACCTGGTCTCTAAGAAATGGGACTTTTTCTCCAGCAAGGGCTTACAAGATCCTAATTGGACAGAGGCAGATCCCAATTGCTTTCAAATGGGTTCGGAAAAATTGCTGTCAACCAAAGCATAAAGTCTTCTTTCGGCTACTAATGAAAGATCGACTAAGCACGTAAACCCGCCGAGAAGGAAAAGAATGCATCTACCATCATATAATTGTGTGACTTGTCAAAGTAACTCTGAAGAAACCCTTGAGCACCTCTTCTTGCAGTGCCCCTTTGCTCTCGACATATGGGCTCAGGTTGGTGTTCACCTCACACCTCATATTGACATCCATCAAGCAATCCAGGAGATCAGAGCACAGGTTAATGCAGATTTCTTCATGACACTCACAATCCTGACCTGTTGGAGCATTTGGACAGTAAGGAATGACTGCATTTTCAAGAATATCCCAGTCAGCACCCAAAGAGCGAAACATATCCTAATCAAAGAAATCAACCTCCTTACATTGAGGGTGAAGACCAGATATACTGCGGCGTTTGATTCATGGATTCAAAACCTTTTGTAACTCATACTCTATATCTCATTTTTTTCCTCTCCTTTTATGTATCCTGAGCTTTCCCATTCCTTTTCTTATAACTCTTGTAATGCTCTTTTTCGTCTTGTAACCGTGTTGGACCTTTTCTTTTAAATAAATTACTGTAGGGGCGCTAAACCCCTCCAGTTTCCCTTCAAAAAAAAAATCTTAGAACAAGAACACTGGATATGCTCACTCTTATTTATATATACAAAAATAGGGTATTGGATAAGCTCATAGCATCGGCTCTCCTGCCCCTTTTCCCTCAAAGCCTATCCGAGTTCTATTAGTGTTTCCTACTAGTGTTTGGGGTCTGTTGATTCTTCTAGCTAATAAGCTTGATTCCAAAGCATTTTTTAGGTCTAATGTCGTCACTTTTTAGGTTTAATGTCGTCACTTCAACTATTGATCGATGCTCTTTTCTTTTTCACGAATGTTTCCTACACCAAAGAGATGTATCTTTCGAAAACCCGAGTGGCATAGTTCAAACGTTCCCCACCTTACGCACTCCCAAGTATCCAAGCGCACAAAGATTTTGAGAAGGATGTTGACACTACCGTAAATGTTTCCCCAATCTGTTCTTATTATATATTATTGTGTAAATTGCACAAAGACTTTGCAGACTAAACCTAGCACTTTTTTTCGATTAGCAAATTTCCTTAGGACATAGCCGAGCCAAACTTGGGACATCCATTTGGTGCGTATCACGGCAAATCTTGGTCACTTGTTTTGCTCAATCCTGTCATTTTGAGACACAAGAACTACAATTATGATGTGGACAATTGTTGATTTCGGATGGAAATAATATCCTCGAGAACTCTTTGGTTCGAGTTGTGAAAATAATGCAAAAACTATCAAGAAGCCTAAGGGCCCGTTCGTTTTCGCCGGATCGGCCCGAACGGAGCTTTGATCCACGGATTGACATGGTCGGTTTCAATCCGGATAGGAGCAAAAAGGCCCGTTCGTTTTGGTCGGACCGGGAATGAAAACGGGCCCGGCACGGATTCTCGCTAGCTCTCCGCGGCCCGGAACCGTTCCGCACCTCCCACCCTCCGGAGCGGACCGCAGGCGACTCACGACTCGTGAGCTCGGGGCAGAGGCGACGGCCACGCGACGCAACTCGAGGGCCAAGCGGCGGCGGGGCGGCGAGGCGGCGGCGGGGATACGGCGAGGCAACCGCGGCGGCGACGCGCTTCCTTCTCCCCGGTGAGTCACCTCATCCTCCCCTTCGTTCTCTCTCCTCGCTAGGGTTCTTGATCCCTCCTAGGTTCTTGATGCTCCTTGCCCCTTTCGAGATTGAGAGATCCGCTAGGGTTCTCGAGATTGAAAGCCTCATGATTATCTGGCCGTAAATTGTGATGTACGAACCCATGGTCTTTGTGGTCGAAGTTTACGGAAAGGTCCATGGTGGTGGTGATTTCTTTGCTGTAAATTGTGATGGCTATATGTGTGTCCTCGAAAGGAGGACAAAGCATGAAGGCATGGCTCACTCATCGTGCCCGATTATGCTTGTCCTTAGTTGTTGTGTTAGATTTGTCCCTTAGCCCGTCAAATCTGAAGTCCGCAATGCGAGATCTTTCGCCGGTCACGCTCTTGCCATGAAACAATTGCCTCCTTTTTCAAGTCACACTCTGTTGTCCTGTTTTGCTCTTGGCGGGTGATAGATTTTGTGTGCCCGATAGCTTGTGCAAATCTGTGTTGCACGATAGCTAGTGCAAATCGCATTGCACGATAGCTAGATGATTTTGAAACCAAAGGCATATGACATGGTTTAGCTTTTCTCTTCTGTGAAAGAAACCGAGAATATGAATATGCTAATTGATTGGCTTAATTTGCCAAACATCGTATGCTAATTGATCGGCGGTAAAGGTCTTTTCTATTTCAAGTGGAGGACAACATGAATTCTAGGCGGCTAGTTGGTCATTTTCTTTGCACTCTGTCCTTCCTATTATTTTGCATTAGTCGTCAATTGCAGCCTACTTACGAGTAGTGGGCTTTTGACCGCATGGCTGCATGTAAGATCGAGGCGAGTAAATAAGATGAGATGCATTTTTTGCATGGTTGTCATGTGGCTAAACCACAATATGTTGATCTACATATGTGGTCGTCGATTTGTCATCCAATTAGCAACTTGTGCGAACCACAAGAGTGTGCATCTTGCATGTTGTTGTCCGGCACAAGTAATTCAAAAGCGTTTCTTTGTCCCCTGTTGGTCCGCATTTGTTTGAGATGCATGCTTGTTTTTGTCTCTTTGTAATATGTTCTTTGTTCTATTTAGTAAAACCATTCTTTGTTTAGTTGTTTATCTTTATGCGATTATCCGATTGCTCGAGGGTCTTCTGTTGAGGATAAGTAACACTTGAGATGCATGAACTTTTTTTTTTTTTTTCTAGTATTTCCATTTACCAAATCTGCGAGTTATACATAAGTTTACTTGAGCCCCTTTGTGTTATGTCTTTGTTAAATAAACTGTCGGCTACTATTATATATCCTATTTCATTCATGCAATGATCCAAATCCTTGGCGTCCCCTCAAGTGTGTTTTTTTATTAACACAAATACATTTTCTTATTATTTGTAGATTTCACCGGCACCATTTAGAGTAGGGGAAGGTGAACCTCCACCTTCTTGGGATCCTGTACCAACTCGGAAGGTACTCTAGCACGCTTTGCCTATCCAATGAGTCTCTCATTGCGTGATCGTATTAGAAAGAGGAGGGAGGAAGATGATGATGACTTGATGCTTTTTATATTTCCCGCCTTATATCTAATGAGTTCTAATAGAGGGGAGAAAAGAAGAAGCGTCATACTTCGAAAGAAGCTTGAGGCCGGATGAAAGTTCATAGACTCCTTGAGGGACATGTCAAGAAGCGTAAAGTTGCATTTAGGATGGAACCTCACATATTTAGAGAAGGCGGCAACTTATCTTAGAAGGAAAAGACTTCTTGTTGGTACTAGAATCTTTGTGGAGGAGAAGTTGGGTTTCTTCCTATACATGTTAAGTCACAATGCCTCGTATGAGGATCTCCAAGTGTTCTTTGGGCACGGCGGTGATACCTTCCATCATCACATCAACCACTTCTTCAAGGTTGTCATTCCCGCACTTTCGCTCGTCGTTACCTTCAACCTCCTAATCCTAATCAAGTCCACCAAAAATCCAAGATAATCCTAGATTCTATCCATTTTTCAAGAATTGTCTAGGTGTCACCGATGGAACCCATGTTCCTATTTCCATATCCCCTCGAAAGCTTCTCCTTTTAGAAATAGGAAGAGCACACTAAGCATCAATGTGATGGTGGCATGCGATTTCGATCCGAACTTCACTTTCATTTCTAGTGGATGGGAGGGATCCGCTACTGATTCTAGAGTAATGCAATCAGCTATAGCCAAGGGCTTCCAAGTACCTCAGGGCAAATTCTATTTGGTTGATGGAGGGTATGCAAATACTCCATCTTTCCTTGCTCCATATCGAGGAGTTCGTTATCATTTGAAAGAATTTGAGTGAACATCGAAGACCACAGAATCCAAAGGAGCTCTTTAACCACCGTCATGCACTATTGAGGAATCATGTGGAAAGGGCTTTGGGGGTGCTTAAGAAGCGCTTTCCTATTCTGAAAGTTGCCACATTCCACACGTTGGAAAATCAAGTCGGGATACCTATAGGCTGCTGCCATCTTTCATAATCCGATCCGATTACTTGATGGAGATGAGGAGTGGTTAGATCATCAGCCAAATAATATCCATCCACAACGGTTTGTTGTTCTACCAAGTGGTGATGAAACAAATGACCAAAATGTGAATTCAGTTTTAAGAGACACTATCGCCCAAGAAATGTGGGATCGATCACAGGCACCATTTTAGTTAGTCTTTTAGTATGTTGTAATAAGTTAATAAGTGTGGACTGCAATTAAGCGGGGACTTCTTTTAGGCTTTTGTCATGAATAAGCTTGTAATAGTTTGGCTTGTAATAAGTGAATAATCTTGTAGTAACTAGTAAGTGAATAGGCTTGTGTCATATTTGATGACTATGGTTGCAAAAGGCTCTCCAAAGCTCACTATGATCGCAAGGGCTTCTCCAAAGTTGCACGGGTTCATGGGTATAAGTGTTCAAAAGAAGGCTTCTCCTAAAGGCAGTGGTGTTAAGAAGAAAGGTGCTTCTCCAACAGGTATGGTGTGTTGGCATACAGAATCAGAATCGTAGCTAGAACCTGTATTTACCTTGTTTTTCTACTTGTAACACATAGCAGTTCAAAGCGTAACACATTTGTTATTGGCTAGTCTCTTTTTTTATTCTGATGAAATTGCTCCTCCGAAATGAAATCTTTCTGCAGTAGCAAAGAAAAGAGCGGGACTGGAATCGACTCTTGAAAGGTCACTTGTTGACATTCTCCATGAGCATAAAGACAAGTGGCTATCGAGGTGATACTGAGGGTGTTAGAGCTCGAGAAGGGTGGAATAGGATGGTAAAGGAGTTCCATGTGAGAAACAAGTATGTCAAGTACACAAAGAATCAAATTCAAGACAAGGAAGGACAAGCGAAAAAAGAGACTATAAGATGCTCAAAGTCTGCAAGGAAAGAAAGTGGGGTTGGCTGGGATGAAGATCGACAAATGATTGTAGCATCGCTGACTCAATGGAAAAACCTTGAAACAGATATGTTAATTCCTTGAACTAATTCTATTAAGGCAAAATTTGTGTTGATAACTGATTCTATTGATAACCTCATATCGATCATAATATTATTTGAATGTGTAGTCATATCCTAAAATCAAGAAGTTCCACAACAAGTAAGGCAAAGTTTCCACTATTTGATGCATTGGGAGAGTCTGTATGATGGTATATTCTGTTGTCACAATATTATTTTCTCTTCCATTAATTATTGATAATGTTGGGCTGCATGGTGATTACTTTGCTAATTGTGTAGGCCATTTGGTGAAGGAACTTATAATCTCACTTCACTTGAGCCACCACAAGAGGAAGAACCACTTGAACACTTGTTATGATGTAGAAGACTGGGGCAACACTCAATTTCATCAAGTACAAGATGGTGATGATGATGATTCTATAGCTGAGATAAGATGGTGATGATGATGATTCTATAGCTGAGATTCAAGCTCATGGGCAAGATGAAGATGAGGTTGCAATTGTTGAAAGAAGCCAGCCTAAGATGGTTGAAAATGAAGCAAAAAGGCCTAAGAAGGGTGAAAAGGAAGGTGAAAAGGAAGGAAAGAGGCCTAAGAAGGGTGAAAAGGAAGGAAAGAGACCTAGAAAGGGTGAAAGGATAGAAGACATGATGGGAAGATACATAGATATGAAGACTAAGCAAGCGGAAGATGAATCCGTAGATTTAGCCAAAGAAAAAGAAGTCGCTACACTTAATGACTTTTCAATCACTAGATGCATATCAGTTCTAAGCACAATGGAGGTCACAAAGGAAGAAAAAGCAAAAGCATTTCAAGTGTTCATCAAAAGCGCAGAGAATAGAGAGGCATTCTTGAGTGGCTATCAAGTAGATCAAGATGCTACTTTAATGTGGCTTAAAAATGTGATGGCATAACAGGTCGGTTTCTTTGCCATTCTTAACAAACCGCCATTAGAAATAGAAGTAATAGGTTACTCAAGAAGGATCTAACCTGAATGTTATATGTTAGGTTTTCTGAATTTTTAGCTATGTGTGTGGCCTTTGAATGTCGGGTTTTTGAATTCTCAACAATTGGCGACCACGGACTTTCTTTACAACTTTTGAGGCCTTGTGCTCTGTCACGTTAACCAATACTAGCTTCATCTTTGCTTTTCATATAATACTAGCCACTAGGTTAGCATGTATCTTTGCCACAATAGGTAGGTGCGGGTACACGCTTTCTTTTTTTCTTTTTTTTCAATTTTGAGGCCTTGTGCTTTTTTTCGTTCGTTCTTGGCCATACGGTATATATGTAAATCAACACACTATCAAGCGCTCAACACCCTATACCTACAGATATACTATGCATGCTGATATTCTAGGCCATACAAGTATATATGTAAATCAACACATTCTTGATCTCAACACCCTACACTGCGGTATACTATGCACACCGATACTTGAAATGCTCTTTAACTTGATTTTGATTTTGCTTGATTGTTCCTCCTTGGACTTGAAAAGAATAGCAAAGGTGGCTAGCGGAGCATAGAAGAGATTACTCGCTAGATATAGCAAGTAGAAGACTCATTTGAAATCTAATCTTCAATACCTTGATTTTTATTGTTAGATGGTCAGTGATATGGACCATATAAATTCTTAAATCGATCGTATATATGGGGAGAGTTTTGAAGGTTGCATGTTCTTCCATGGGACTTACAGCTGATTCTCCTTGTTTTTTAAAGCTTATCTTATGTCATGGGCACCAATATACCATGGTGAAATAGCGCTGCAACTTATTATTTATTTATGTCCAAGTTCAACAGCCTTCATGTTTGTTTGGATGGTAATCTGAAATGTTTCATATCAAGAAGCCTAAATGATAAACGACGAAGGGCTAATTGCAGAACTGAAAATAATTTTAAAAAATAAGCAAATTTGCTTATCCAAAAGGACCAAAATGCCATATATTTCAAAATAGAGGGAGTACCCGGCTAATCATCTTTACCAAAATTATTTACGTGTTCCCATCAGCTATCGCATTTTCACTTATGGAACAGTCAACATAACTAAGTTAAGTTTTATACCAAATGACTCAAGATTGCATGATATTACCTAATGAAAAAAATGTCTACTCGAATTGAAGACATGCCAAGTCATCGGAACTATAGAGAACACAGGACCTATTTGGTTTAGCTTCTCGGCGACAACTTTCCGGCTTACGGCAGCCTGCAGAAACTAACAGATCCAGCTTTGAGGTTAGTTTTATGAGGAAAATGAACCGAAAGAAAGGTTTGAGATGGGCAAGGGAGCAAACACTTGTGTCTCCCCGGTACTAATGCTCTTCCGACTCTTGGAGACTTGCACACACAAATCCTCTCCGCTCATACTTCGTTTTCTTCCATTGTCCTCGATGTTCAAAAGTACCGGCAGAATGGTGCGCACGAGGGATTGGTGCCTTGTCGGCGGAGGGATGAAGAGTTGAGATTCCGGTGGCCATATCGAACACCATCGGCTTGTTCCTCGACTCCCCATTGATCCAAGAAACACAGTTGGCCCCGACCCTGGAGCATCCTCCGGTCGCAAGCACCACGGGTTGGTTCTGCCGAGCGAACACCGAGTAGCCTCCCAAGTCCTTCACCACATCCCGGCATGGTCGGCGCTCGGGATCGCACTTGAGGACGAAGATCATGTCGTCTTTCGCTTTGCCACCGCCCGGCATCTTGAAGGGACGACATTGTTGGCTGGTGTTCCGCCACACTTGGTACAGGTTGCCACCGAAGAAGAAGACATTCTTGGCGTGCGTGAACTTGGAAGCGGTGTCGTAGGGCGGGGCGTGGTCGGTGGCGGGTTGTATCTGCAGGCGGCGCTCGGCGGCGGCCCGCAAGGGTTCAACGATGGGCCTCCGTCCGCGGGCGCGGGGGGATGTGGAGCACGTGCACGTCTCCCAAAGATGGTGAAAGAGACCTTGCGGCGTCGGCGTCGTAGGCCAGGTCCACGAACCGGTCTCCCCCCCCGATGGAGACGCCGAGGATCATCCACTTCATGTCCCGCGTCTTGGTGTAGGCGAGCTCGCAGATCGTAGATCGCCACCGCGACGTAGTCGCCGGCCGTGGGCTTCGGCGCGAACACGATCTTGGGCACGGCTTGTCGCCGTTCGTCGGCGGGAGGAGACGGATCCGCTTGTCGCCGGCGAGAGGGTTCACGAGGAAGGTTCCCGACGAGTGCCAACGCAGTGGACAGCCAACCAACCATTGCTCGAGCCGACGTATTGACCGCGTATGGGAAGCGTGGCGAGGTGGAACGAGCGCTCCGCCCGAGACGATAAGGCGGAAAGCTGCACGGGGGCCAACCAACGGGTGGTACTCCCGGGCCGGCATGTCCAGGATGAGGCGGCGTGGAGGCGTCGGGGAACGGCGGCGGTGATCGGCGGCGGGAGCGGGCGCCGCCACGCGGTGCACACGCCCGGGCGCGGGATGTAGGATTCTAGGAGGCCGAAGCCATTGCCGATGAGGAGGAGGAGCTCGAGGGGATGTCCGCCCAAGGCGCAAACGGTGCCATGGCGATCGCCGCCAACCTTGGCGGACTTCGAAGACGGCACTACGGCAATCTTTGACGAACTAGTTAGGGTTTATGGCAGATTTGGGGGATTTTGTGCTCCGAGTTTATCCGGTTGACGGATCAACGAGGCGATTCCGTTGATGCCTAATTGTAATTGAACTCATTACAACGAAATCGATTTTGTATTCGCAAACGTTCACGATTAGTAGTCCGATCGAATTGGAACTTTAACTGTCTCTCCATCGGGGAGTTTTTCGAGGAGCAATTTGCATCCACCAATTCTTTGCGCGAGCTTGTGCTCGGACGACCACGACGGCAGCGTCTCGCCACCGCCGTCGAACCGATTCGATTGCCACGCAGGCGGGAGGGAGGGTGGGTTGAGTTCCACGGGGACTACGTCGGCATCCAAGCTCGCCGGCGGCCTGGCGCATCCTCCTCGTCTCCACCCGGCTCCGAAAGTGAGTTCGTTTCTTCCGATTCGGTTGCCCTAGGCCGCTCCTCGCGGGCGGCACGGGCGTCCAACCCCGCCGCCGCCCCTCACTCCACGGCCCCCTGCCGCGCGCCGCCACCGGGCGGGCGGCGCCGGGCGCCGTGCGGCCCGTGAGGATGGTGGTGGCGTGGCCTTCTTCCCCTTCTTCCTCGGTGGCACACGGCGGGCGCGGCCGCCATGGCTCTCAGTGGGAGCTCGCCGGGCGCGGACGCTTCCCCGCGGGGTGAGGGCTGATGCCGCCGGATCCGTGGTGTCCCGGCCGGGACGGTGGCGGCGCGGCAGGGGGCGCGGTGGTGCCTGGCGGGATGGTGGCGGTGCTGGTCGGCGGCGACGGTGGGCATGGCGGCGCGGACGACGGCCCTCGCGATGATGGCGGCGGTGTGTGCGGGTGGAGCGGCGGCCGGCCGCGATGGCGACGGTGTGGTGGCTGCGGCCCAGGGTCGCTGGCTCGCCTTTCCTCGCCATGGCGGCCGGAGTTGGTGGATCTCGGAGGCTGCGCGACGGGCGACGGTTTGTGGTTAGTTGGTCGATGCTCCTCTCCCCTTCGTATCCTCGTTCTTTGGTGCGGCGCTACCATGGCGGTGGGGTCGGGGCTGGCCGGGCGCTGCCGGTGGTGCCGAGGTGGTACTCGGGCAGCGCCGGGGCTCTTTCTCGTGATGGCGGCGCGGGTCGGGCGGGAGCGTGCTCTGCCGTGGTCGAGTGTGCGGCATGGTCTCGGAGACAGGTGAAAGCCTCCACCGCCGCTTTGTCGGTGGCAATGGTGACGGGCGGCTTTGGGTCGTCGTTCTCCCATTGGGGGCACCATTGAGAGCAACCATGTTCATGCAGCTCGGGATTCTCGGGGTGAAAACCCCGCCCTATGTGGGCGTGCGACGGCGGCGCCATCGGGCGTCGTTCCCTCCTTGGAGGCGCCGCATCTTGAGACCCGGCTCGGCTGGTGGTGGCGGGGAGGTGGTCACCGGGTGGTGTCGCCCGGGCGTTGGGGTTGGATGGTGCACACGGTCCGTGTTGGTAGGGAGGCCAGAGGGTCCATGGGTGCCGGATGTCCCGATGGGGCGCATGGTGGTGGTGATCTCGGTCCGGCCGAGCGGAAGAGGTGCTCTCTGAGCGGTTTCAGATATCTGAGTCCCGGGTAGTGGAAGGAGTCGGTGGGTGAGGCGAGGCCCCCACGCTGAGTTGCCGGGATCAGTGGTTTCATTGTGCCGCGACGGGATTATCTGCGGATGCAAGGCTGGAGCAGGGGGAACGGCGATTGTGGGTGTGCGGCTTTGGGGATTGCCCCGTGGTGGAGGAGTTTCAGTTAGTTGCTCGGGCTTGCAGCTGGGGCCGGCTTTGCCGTTGGGACGACGACGGCGCAGTTTTTTGGCTTCTGTCGGCTTCTCTCGTGTGGTGGTGGTGCGGTGTTGTGTGTGTTATGTTTTTGTTCTTTCTTGGTGCCTTCTGAGTGGTGGCTCGTGTCGACGTCCCAATCCGACCGAGCGGCGGTGTTGGAGCCTCGTGTTGATGACTCAATCCAACCGAGCGGTTTCTTTGTATATCTTGCTCCCTTCCGAGTCGTGTTAGTTGAGTTGTATAAGTGGATCCCAGTAGTAGGTTGTTTGAGTAGGCGCTAATTGTAGCGCAAGTCGAGTTGTATTGGTACCTAGGTGTGCTTGGTGGAGTAGGGTACCCTCCTTATTTGTATGATTTTTCCGCCCGGTTTCCGGTCAAAAAACTGGCCGGCACTTGCCTTTTCCCTTTTTTCGCCTAATAGAAATCGCGGCAAAGCTTTTGCCGTCCTTTAAAAAAAAAGTTGCCCTAGGCCATCTCGTACGAATCTACCGAGAACAATGTAGCTTTTCTTGTAATTTCACTCCAAATCGGTGCTGCAATGGAAATTATAAAGTGAGCAGGGACGCTGGATGCAAATCACTATTTCTTGGCACACAGATATTACCTGGACAGTAAAATTGCTTGAGCATTTAGGTTCCCTTGCCCGGTTATGATGTTGGAAAATATCCTGCTGTATTTTGCTACCAAAAAGATCACTTTTTGTTTGTTGATGAGCAGATTGTACCTCTTTGTAATTGGTTGCTGTTACAAAAAGTAGAGAACCATTACACACTCCAATTTAAAAAACTAGCAGCAGACTGGCTCGGACTGCAAGAAATAGAATGTATTGTGCACTGTACTACAACAAATGCATAACATTGCAAATACAACGCATATCTATTCGGATGATATTGAATAAATAAGTAAGCATATTCTCCTTATGTCCACCCAAGTGATAACCTATGCTACCTTTCTCTAGACCCTTAAAGCTTGCTAAATAGCAGCCTGGGTATTTTTAGAGGATTAAAATGCTTCATGTCTCTTTTTGAGGCATTCTAGGACTTTCTATGTGGTGTAAGGTTCATAATTGCTGGCGAATGTTGTGCAATGAGTGTCTGTCTTAATTGTGAGGAACAGAGGAAGTGTTTGGCTGGAAAACTTTTTGTTGTGCCCTTCAAATTAATGTTTTATCTTTGAAAAATCTGAACAAACAATAATGAGTATTCCATGGACAATGATCAACATGGTTTATTGTTGTTAGTAATCTTAACAAAATGTGCCGATTCCTACATGAACAGTCATCCTGGAGCTGAAAGGGGAACCCGTGTTCGACAGAGTGTTCTCTATTCACCCAGAAGACAAACGCTGTAAGGGTCATAATTATTATTATTTTACCTTTATTTATTTATTTATTTATTATCTGGCTTTTGTTTATTATTTTTATAGAATCCTTTCTTCTGCCTATTCTTTTAACTGAGCAATTTTGTTTTGTAAAATGATTTGCTCAGGGCTGAAGAGCATCCTGGCATGGTGAGCAGCAGTGAGCTTGGCAGGCTAGTTACAGATTCACCAACATTTGAGGCGTTGCCGTTGATTGATTCACCACCATTAACCCCTCAAACAGCTGATGCTGAAGAGTCTGATGATGATGAAGCGTATGTATAATTGTTCTATTTGTTTATCTCCACTGATATTTTTATCTAAATTTAATGATAAGAAGCTACAAAGTCTCAATGATGACCTTTACATGTAGGTGCTTGAATTAATAGTTTGGGAAAATAATAGACCAACATGGTTTTTTTTTCTTCAATTTTTTGCTAACATCTTGAGGCAAATGTTTAGTCCTTTTATTGTATTACAGATTTTATCACAAAAAGGTGAACATAGGACTGTGTCTTATCTTTAAAGAAAATAGATTGGAAAATAGATGAGATTAGTATATTGCACCTAAACATCTTGTCGTGTTTACAGGTCCCCTGAACATGTAAGATCTGGATTTGGATTTCGAATTCTTGGTCCACAAACTCTACGCTATTCAGCCCGTCCACCCCGCCCGAAGTGGTCCGGAGGTGTACGCGGGCAGGGAATGTAACTGTTCAGACTTATTTCCCTTTTTTATAAAGTTTATTTTGTCATAATATGGTAATATGTTTTGATCAGGATTGAGAAGAATACCGGTGATGCAAACAGTAGAGATCTTGTTCAATCAATTACTGATTTGTCAAGATCGGAGGCACTGTCATTGACTGTCTCATCTTTTTCAACATCTGAGAAGCCCACAGAAGATTTAGATGACGAGTAAGTACCATCTTTAATTAGGCAACGTATCATATGCAAACCAACCCCTTCATGAAAACCTGTGAAAACCATGGCAAAATTGTTTTTCTAAATTCACTAAAAAATCACACATGTAAATGATACGATGATACACAATCTTGCAAAATATCTTGTTCAAATTCGACTTTATATGTGAGATATAAAAATAACAAATTTCAAGCCAGTTAAAGCGAGTCTAGATGATTTGTTAGAAATTTATTATTTTTATATCTCACAAACGAAGTTGAGTTTGGACATGATATTTTACAAGCCTGTGCATCATCATATCATCTATACGTGTGATTTTTTGGTGAATTTAGATGACGTTTTTGCCGTGGTTTGCATAGGTTTTTCACAAAATCCTAGTCTAAAAGATGCTTTAAAGTTGTATACTACCATTTTGTTATTTGTTATTTGAAGCCTTAAATGTAGTATTACTAGCAAGAAGCCTTCAAGAACTAGAATTTAACCAAACATACCATCTTTAATGCTTTACAGTTGTATACTACCATTTTGTTATTTGTTATTTGAAGCCTTAAATGTAGTATTACTAGCAAGAAGCCTTCAAGAACTACAGGGCCTACATTGCGCCAAGCTTGCTAAACTTCATCAGCCGTAGGGACATCCGGTAGACAACTGTGGAACAAGGCCTACAGGGACGCGTATGGGTACGATAGATTACTGGAGGCATCTCTGTCCTCGCTACACAACAATATCAATGCCTCCAGGACTTGGTCGAGCTGCAAGCCCTAAACAACAACGTCGATCGTTTGGTGTGGAAATGGACCCAGCAGGGGACTTACTCCTCCAGGTCGGCCTACAGGGCCCTACACCTGCCTTCACACCCAATCCCGAGGTGCACCCGGGTCTGGAGCACTTGGGCGCAGTTACGTGTCAGGATTTTCCTATGGTTGGCACTCTGGAGGAGGCACTGGACCGCGGACAGGAGGCACTGCCACGGGCTCGATGCGCACAACGAGTGCTACCTCTGTGATCAAGACCCGGAGACCATCGACCACATCATCACCTCCTGCTTCTTCTCCAGACACATCTGGTGGACCATCCCTGGTGACGCTTGGGGGTTGACGCCTCACAGGTGGATGGGGGATCCATCCTCGACTGGTGGGAGCGGTGGAGACGGAGATGGCACAGAGAGAAGAGGAAGGATGAAGACACCCTCTTCGCGCTGGTGGCATGAGAGCTTTGGAAAGAGAGAAATGTGAGATTCTTCTGGAACGAAGCGGCTACTAGCGCACAATTCCACGATAAAATCAAGCAGATCACCAACCTATAGATAGAGACGGGGGCGACATCTAGGTGAATTAGCACACGAGTAATCGCCATGTGTAAGATAACAAGGGAGACAATGTTTATTGTAAATTTTACCCTCCCAAAACGCGTCCGTGCTCGATGTAAAAACTCTTCTTCTTAAATACAAAGATGTGGCTTCCCTGTCCTTGCCTCCCTCTCAAGCTTCTTGGTCACCTCATTGTCGCCGGGGTCCTCGTCGGCAAGCATGATCCTACTACCCAAAGCCGTCACGACCATGTCGCCGACAAATAGAGGTGGTAGTCAAGCGATGGGTCCAATCCAATTCGTGACAAATCATATAATTTGATGATCTTTTCCCCCGACTTTGTCATGATGACATGAAAGTTCGAGTTACACATTTTGAGGTCGCGATCGACACTTTTCTTAAGCCGTATGAGACTAATACTTGGAGGCTAAAATAACAAACAAACGGATCAAAGCAGTTGAGCTCGTGGAGATTCAATAAATGGGCCCAATAGGCTAGTTCTTGTTGGTCCAGGAGGGCTTATTGAATCTTGGCCTCTTCAACCGCGGCTCTCGATCGGACACATTTTTATTTTCCATCGAGTAATTTGTACAGTCCTGTTGTAGATTGGTCCTGTGGTAGGTGTTTTCGTTTTTTTTTTTCAAAGTCCTGTGGTAGGGGCCTATTTACGTGCGCCCTTTTACTGACTACACAACATCACCATGTCCTTCCTCTTGCACTTGGGAAGATTGAATGAACATGGTGAGATTAGAGATGGATGGGAGCTCACAGTAAAAGGGCGCATGTTGCCTTTTGCGCCGTAGAAGCGTAGCCATGGAGAACAGCCGACGTGGCCAACTTGTCCGCGTTTGGTGCTTGATTGTCGTGCGAGGCTCCGCCGCGGTTCGATCCAGGCGATCGCCGGCCGCCGTGAGATCACGTCCAGGCTCCGCCACATTGCGAGGAAGACGAGAAGGTACGGGTGTGTGTCGGCCGTCGCGATGAGAACTGAATCGTCGATTCAAATCAGGGGCCTATTTGCATTACGGTGAAGGGCTTTGGCTGCCAATGACGTCACATGCATGCTTAAGGGTCCTTAACGGGCTGATTTGAGACCCAAATCAAGTTTATGCACCATAATGACATACTTTAGAAGTTTATGGACCGGGGTGACACCCCATTAAAAGTTTATGGACCGGATTTGTATTTTACTCTTATTAAAACCTTTGTTAGTTTATTATCCGTGCGCGGCCGCCGGTTCATGATCGAGTTAACCCACCATGCCTGACCATGCCTTCCTACTCGTCACGCCCGCCAGTTTGTGATTTGAGCAAGTTAACCCACCATGCCTGACCAGCTACTCTGAAACTGTCAGGACGATTGAAATGAATGAAAATCTAGAAAAATGACAAGGAATTGGACCATTGAATTTTTGTATGACAAAATTTCCCGAAAATATTCATCATCGTTGAACAAAATGGGCAATTGAATTCCTTGCTGAATGAGACAAAAATATGACTGAACAGAACGGAGTAAACCAACAGCAGGACAGCAGACATTCGAGTTCTCTTCGTTAGGGCACGTACAACGGCAGTTGTGGCCGTCGTCTCGAGAGGGTAATTTTACAGAAGCCCCCTCGTTCGTTGAGAGAGAACGGAGCCGTCGCGTCGTGAGACGACGGCCAGGGCTCGTGCTCCAACGCGAAGTCGACGACCAGCACAGTGTTGTAGGAAGCCGTCGACTTGAGGCAACGCCGCGGGGATCCAGCTGCGCGCACGAGGGGGAAAATCGCGGCAAAAATCCCCACCGAAGCTGTCTTCTTCGCGCCTTCGTCTTCGAGCACGGCTCACCGCCGGGGCACCGAGGCAAGACGTTGCGAGAAGGGCGCAGAGTCGATCCGTGGAGAGCGAGCGTTGCTGGCCGACCAACAACAAAGGCTGGAGGTGGATGAGCGGAGCCGGCGGCGCGCTGGCCGGACGCACTCGTCGGCCGGATCCCGTCGGCAAAGGGCGGCGCCACCACGTGCGGGCTGGAGCAGGCGGATGGCGCGGCGCCCCCAGATCACGACTGCAACTCCAAAGCGATTAGAGCGAGGAGCACCTGTTCCGGCGGCGCTTGCTCCGCCTGCACGACCTGCTGGACGGTGGCGCTGGATCTCCGTCTCTTGGTCACTGATCACTAGTACTCCGTATCAGCTGCTAGATGGCAATGAATCAATGATATATTTCTAGAATCATTATTTTTAGTTACTGATAACTGGATATTTCTATTGATTGAATGTTTCTATTAGCAAGGAAAAGGAGATAAAGAAGGAAGCCATGGTGAGATTCTGGACGGCAAGGACAGAATGCTAGTTATGTGAAATTGTTCTTTCTGAATTGCAATCAGTTGAAATGCACCTCCTGTCCATGATCCATCGTATCCATATAGAAAGGATTTGTTGTATCAATTAGCAACATGATGATTGATGGTATATAGAATTGATATTCACGATTGATTGTGGCAACATACAAAGCATTAAACGTTTTGTAGACAGCCAAATAGACAGTAGCTGTTTGTGGGTTGTATGAGCTGTCTGTTTAGCCGTCTATATTGTAAATTACAAGACCTTATAGACAGCAAGCTGTCTCACTGTTGTACACGCCCTTAGCAAAAGACTGACACAGTAGATCATCAGTGGTACTAGGCCCCCACACGGTCGATCAGTCGATTTGCCTTCAGATTTTCCCGATACGCTCCGCGCACCCCTTCTAGGAAACTGAAAACGCCCCTTTTCCACGCAACAAAACACCACGTCACCCACCCGGAAATCCTGACCAACGCAACGCAACGAAATGTTCCCGGCCGGCCGGCCCGTCTGGTCGCGGGCGCGGGGCACCAGCGCCACGGCACGGCACTGGTCACCATCACGGCATCACCGTACCCGTCGTCAAAGTTCAACTCGAATATTTCGCAAAGGAAAAAAAAAAGCTCAACTCGAATCGAATCGAGGCGAAACGCGTAGTACATGAATTCTACCCCGTCGTCCACGGTGACGAGCCACAGCCTGCGCTCCGGCCAGGTGATAACTCTGATTTCGACCAGCAGCGTGGCACTCTCACCGCGGCCACACCACCACCACCAGCCACCAGTCCACCACCCCAGGTCCACCCTCCAAAAGACGACGGAAGAAGAGAAGAAGAGAAGCCCCTCCTCAGTTCAGTTCGAAGTTCAGTCCCCGTGGACCAGCTGCCCAGGTCTATACGGCGGCCTGCACACGTCCTTTTACCCAGTTGAACGAGTCCTCCCCGTCGCGCACGCTACAATGCACGGAAGCGCATCCCCATATTTAACCGCCCGGGCCAGCAGCACCCGATCAGCATCACCAGTCCACCACCACCACCACCAGGCAGCACAGCACCCTTGCCTCCGCCTCGGCCCTCGTGTAATCACTTGGCCAGTAAGTCCCGCTGCACGCACGCACGCACAGACATGGGCAACACCGTGGCTCCGTGCATGTGCCGCAAGGAGGCGGCCTTGACGACCAGGGGAGGCGGCGTCCCAAGAGCTTCGTCACCGAGGTGCCGGTGGCTCCGGTTGCCGCGTCGCCTGGGCGCAAACGGCGGGACGACGACGTCGAGCTCGAGCACCAGCAGGACGAAACGACGCGGGCGGGGCCGGGGCGTTCGCGTGCTCGTGCGGGGAGAGTCGTCTCTTGGGCGGGCGGCGACGACGACGCCACCGCTGGCAAGCGGGCCTCGGCCGCCGCGATGGTGACGGTGAAGATCGTGTTGAAGAGGAAGGACGCGGAGGCGCTGGTGGCGAGGCTGAACGAGCAGAGCGCGCGGGAGCGCAAGGCCAGGATGGACGAGCTCAAGGGCGAGTTGTTCCGTGCCGGCGACTGCGGCGTCGGCGGCACGAGCCCGTCGCTGTGCCGGGACGCGTGGAAGCCCAGCCTCGCTCCTATAAAGGAGAACTAGCTTGACTGCTTGAGGGAGAACATGAACATCCCCAGTGGTGTGAGTGTGACACGACTATAGTTTGGGTACTGAGATTAACTTGTTAGCTACTTAGCTTTGTGTCTTTTGTTGTTTCAGTTAAGGAAGTATAGTATAGTATAGAATAGTATGGCTTGTTGGTCACCCGGCCATGTGATACACGAGCTCTGCAAAGAGGTGGCTTCAAACCAGCACATCTATGTATATGTTTTCATGGATCATTACAAAAACACCCGGGTTGGGCTTTGATTTTTCATTACAACGGAGAACATCAGACACAAGGGCTCCCCTTTCTTAACCCAAGCCGTGAACTGCACCGTGGGCATCGACAGTTCAACGATCGATCAAGGTGAGGCACTGGCGGAGCCAGGAATTATTTATAAGGGGGCCGAGCAAATCCAACTTTGTTTAAGTTTAGATCATCTGAAATTAACTTGAAATTCTAAAATTTCCATCACATCGAATCATTTAATGTACCAAAAGACGCATGCATGAAGTATGAAATGTCTAATTGGACAATTTAAATATACATTGGGAGACTAATCTTTTGAGCCTAGTTAGCCCATGGTAAGATAATATTTATTACAAACAAATGAAAAGTGCTACCAGTTTGATACGATTGCCAATTTTCAAGATCTAAACACACCCTTGTAAAAACCGAGCACAACGAGTTAAGTTAGATTTTTTCGTGGTGACTATTAATTCATCGACTTGACACGAAGTACTCACAATTTTATATATGTTTCAGTCCTAATGTGCTTCGTAATATTATTTAATAGTGTTTTATATGATATAATTATCTAGAAGATATTAAAAGGTACATGTGACAAGAATTTTTGTATATTCTTCATCTTAATATAAATAAAAATCATGGACTTATATTACAAAAAAATTTTGCTTGGAAATATTAGGGGGCCATGGCCCCTGCCAGCCCCCCACTGAGGTGAGGCTAGCAGACTTGGCGGTTCTAGTGTCATTCATTGCCAATCGATAGTACTACTGTCCGCTTTGGACGTTAACTGCTGCTCCATCCGTTCCATATTATAAGTCATTCTAAAGTTCTTTGTTCTGTTTTTCTCGTTCATGAATTCACTGTCGTTTGTGGTCGCTAACAAAGTAACAATGCATGATTGATGGTGTCAAATCCATATGCATCCTAAACAGAAAACATGGATAGACCCATCCTTCTTAACCGAACATGGTATAGACCCATCCAAAAATCAAGGGTGTAATCATCTTGCGTGATCTCGAAAAAAAGGGTGTAATCATCTTATCTCAAAAGATCCCAAACCAAACACATAATTTATATTAATTATGTTGTATTCTGAGTTACAAGACATTTTAGCTTTTCTAGATTCATAGTTTCATAGCTTTTGCTATATATGCACCTAGATATATGATACATAGCAAATGCTATGAATCCATAAATGTTAAAAAGTCTTATAATTTAGACAGTACGTGAATTATTGGGCATTTAGGGTACGTTTTGTTTCTAAGAACCTTGGCACAAGTTGCAACTTCTTTTTCAGAAGTCTAATCGATAAAAACTTCAAAGTTAAGCGTGCTTGGCTTGTCCCGATGGGTGACCGACCGGGAAGTATTTCTCAGGTGCGTATGAGTGAGGACAAAGTGCGCAGGAAAGACTGATGTTGGTCTGTGAGGGTTGTCTTGATCCTTAGAGAGCTACTAGATGTAAGCGGGTCTATGTCAGATATGTGCTGCGAGATTTATTGGCAGTTTGCAGTTATCAGTTAGTGCCTTGATGAGCCACTTTGACGCCATCATAGTCTATATAGACCAGTTCAAAGCTGCTATCTTGATTGATTTTTTTTTGACCGTTTAAAACAACGAATGGATAGTGACTTCTCCTATATATGTTAAAAAACATTTGCTCAATAAGTAACGAAGAAGTATAATGTAGTACGTGAATCACTAGGCATTTAGAGACGGTTTGACACAGCCACTTATCGTAGACGTTCGATTTTTTTAGACGTCGAGACTGAGATTCGTGATGCCTGAACCTGATGGGGTCTCAATCAAACAGGCCTTTAGTTCCCGCGCTTCCGTTCAGGCAGGCCCCGTGGAGCACGACTGCACGAGAAGGAGAAAACTTATCCGTGCCGCGCTGCGCACACGTCCCTTTTACCCTGCAGTCTGAACAAGTCCTCCGCTTGGTGACGCTACAAATAGTTAAAGCACGGCCGGCCGAGGAAGCATCCGAGTTCCGAACACCACCATTCCCTCTCGTCACCACTCACTTGGTCAGTGCCGCTCCACGCACGCACGCACAGACATATGGGCAACACCGTGCCGCCGCGCGCCTCGTCCCGCGAGGCCACCGGCACCGGTAGGGGCGCTGGGACCGGGCGCAGGCGCTCCGAGAACGTCGTCGTCACCGAGGCGGCGTCTCCTGCCACGCCAAGCCGCCGCGTGGTGGCCACGGCGCGCAAGCAGGGGCGGGACGACGACGACGACGTTGAGGAGGAGGAAACGACGCGGGCGGCGGGGCGTGCTCTGCGGGCGGGTGTCGCGGCCCCGGCCGCGTCCGGCAAGGTGTTGGTCACGGTGAAGATCGTGATGACGAGGAAGGACGCGGAGGCGCTGGTGGCGAGGCTGAAGCTGAAAGCGCAGAGCGGGCGGGAGGAGCGAAAGGCCAGGATGGCCCAGCTCGAAGGCGAGCTACGAGCCGGGAGCTGCGGCGGTGGCCGGGACGCGCGGAGGCCCATGCTTCCGCCGATAAAGGAGGACAGGTTTGAGCGCGTCACACCAGTGGTGTGACACCGCTAGTAGCTTATGGAGTGCCGGAGTTTGCTTAGAATTAAGTTAGATAGACGTGAGCAACTTGTTAGCTACTAGCAGTAGCAGCTAAGTTTCCTAAGCCAGTTGCCGTTTCAGGTGAGAAGTGTGATGCGCTGCCGATGCTCACCCGGCGGCCATGCGTGTTCATACATATAGAGGAGTATCGTGGTCGTGGAAAGATCGAGGTGCAACTAGCTTCATATCAGATTTATAGTTCTCTTCAGGATATATAGTTCATCACTACCAAAATCATGGGAGCATGGTTTATTTCGTTCGATCGAGTCTCTAAAGAAGTAGTACGTGCAGCTAATTAAGCTTCTTAGTAAGTGATAAAAAAGAAACTTAAGCTTCTTAGTTCATGAGCACTTCGTCTCTATCGCCTCAGCGCTATGGCTTCATCTTCAAGTTTAGTTCTCTGAACTGAAGCCAAATCTGCCACGCAGCCACGGCGGCGAATGCATCAGCAGCGAGCCACGGACCACGGGTTACCTTACCTCGAGGAGAAAGCAACTGGACGGGCAAGTGGTACACGTAGCTGCAGTTAGTCTAGCGTGCGTACGTCAGGAGGAGCTTAGCTAGTGGTCACCAAGGCCTGGTAGATCAGATAACTGCTAGAAACAGTCAGACCTTCATCGCAAGTGGCCCGCCGTTTTCACGCTCCCGGTAACGAACGGCTGTCAAGGTCAGATGTTTGATTAGCAAGCGACTAAGGGTCAATTTTTCTCGAGCTTCTTCTGCTTTTCACAAGCCACCTTCATTCTGTGGGCCGAAAGCGTTTTTTAAATAGGTTTTGAACAAACTGTATATATAATAATAATAAATACATCATGGATTAGCATTTTCTATGTAAGCCAGCCAACAAAAGTACCTGAGCCTGCCTAACCATGATGTAAGCTTACAATATAATAATTACCACGACCAAATTGATGAGAGATTCACAAATAACAGCAGCGCGTGATTAACTGATTACTAGCAGGCCCTTTCACAGGTACGTAGGGGCGCCCTCCAGTCTGCGACTTTTTTCTTTTGGATAATCCACTTTGTCGGGCTGTTTTCAGAAATGTGAACGGCAGCAGGAGCAACGCGAACACACTCAAAAAATAGCTCATATATGGCGAGGATAATCGATAACTTCAAAGTGGTAGTCCCTCGTTGAAGCTACTAATGAGGACGTCACAACAATTGTAGAACGGTTCAAAAGTTTTATTTTTATTTTTTCTTTTGGAAACAGATCGTGATCAAACTTAAGGGGGCAACGTGACTATATCCTTGACCGTTTCAGACAAGCTACAGCAGAGTGACAATACAGTACTAATCCAAAGTTCCAAACAAATTAGATTTATTATAATTTATATTTATATAATCCATATTACAAAAAATGAATCATATGCTTAAGGAAAGAACTTGGTGCTAAATTAGTCTAAAAATTTACCTGGGTAGCCCGAGCATCGATATAACTGGATATACTACTGGGGCAATATGGATGGGAGAAGCCGAAGTCTCTGTCAGTGCTGAACTCAGCCAGTGATTGAATTTTTTTGCCCTTGACGTCAATAGAAAGAACCCATGCCCTGGATTCCATGAACTTGACCTTCGTGAGCAAGTAAACAGCACCATTATTATCCAGGCCGAGAACAGGTTGACTTGTATGGAGGTTTTCGAGTTTCCGCTCTCTTCCTTGTTGTTTTGCATGGAGCAATAATCCAGATTGCAGCAACTGCCACTGCATTGCTTCGTCAATATCAATTTGAGAAGCCTTGGCTGTGCCGTCCAAGTGCCAATCCTCCCAAGCACCACTGATCTTCCTGTTTGTATATATGGAGAGCTCCCAGTCATGGATTCCAAAGTTAAGGTGCCCAGTTTCAGGGTCAAGAAATGGAAGGCCATCCATATGAACGTCCAATTCAACCATCCTGAGGCAACCTTGAACGACAGCAATGCCCCGATTCGGCTTAGGGCAGCCATCAACCCCCTTCCCGTGAAGGACCAAGCACCGTGGCAGCGGCAGGGCTACTGCACGGAGTGTGGGGCTGCTGCTGAGCACATCACAGAACAAGATTCCACGCCAGAGATCGACCCACCCCATCGTGCCACCTTCACCTCCGAGGGTGATGACCGTGGTTGTGATCTGCTCGTTAAGCCGACGAGCATGCCGGGGACCTCGATCGGGTACGGTCTCTGAGGGCTCACTAGTGGCACCTCGCTGACGGTGGTCCAGGACCACGATTCCGACATGAACAGGTCAAGGTCTAACCCGTGCCTACCGAATTCCAGCACAGCGATGGTGAAGTGCTCACCGCGAGGAAGGAGGCGAACAACGTCGTCGTGGAAGGGATGGCGGGGCTTGGGGAGCAGCCGAAGCGACGGGCTGGTTTCGGCCCGGTAGACGAAGTAGTCGCCCTTTTCCCGCCGCGGCCTGACGGTCGGGCATCCGATGCGGACGCGGAGGAGGAGGAAGCGGTCCGCAGTGGAAACGATACGGGCCTCCTCCAGAGATTGGTTAGGGTCCAGATCGGGGCAGTGCAGGAGCAGGCGGGAGGGGGCCGGCGGGTCATCGTGCCGGATGGAAACCTTGATGGATTTCTTGGTACTCGTGAAGTGTTCTGCAGTGGTGCCGTTGGGGCATTCGCCGATGTAGCCATCGGCGTCGAGGAGGATCCAGGGCCGACGAGAGGATGCCGATGAACTTGGTTGTTGGGCGGCGGCGGTAGTGATGGTGGCCATGGAGTTTTTCCGATCAAAACAAGAGAAGTCGGGGCACACAGGCGCGCAGCTCGGGTGGAACGAGAGTTCATATACAGCGACTCTCCTCCATCTGCACCCAATCCAACGGCAAAGCTTGCAAAGCTAATTTTAGCAGGCCACACGCGTGGGTTACGGTGGCCCATCTAAGCCCAAGACACTGAACATGCACACGAGATCGCCATGCATGTCCTTCCCCAGCTCTATTGGTGCTGCAGGGTCGACAGTCCCTTTTTCGGTGCTGTCATCCCTCTCTCCTTCATCTCCTGCAACGTGACTGTATGCTTGATTGTCAGACGAGCTTAGCACAGAATGCGACAGTCGACAGCGAATAGGAGTCCAAACGATAATGATCCAAGCCTTCCAAGGTTCCAAATATTAGATTATTATAATTCATATTTATACTATTAACCCAAAGTGGTCAAACTAAGCTAATCCGAGTGAATCTCTTTCTTTCAAGTGATCCAAACGAAGCTAATCCGAGTGAATCTCTCTTTCATTTTTAAGATGCAGTTCAGTTAGCCTGCAGTGGCTCCACTGCTAATTTATATAAGCCGTATTCTGAGACAATCATACAAGGAGTTTAGTGTTGCACTCCAGCATATGCCTCTAACATAACAGAACACTTAGTTGTTATACATCCTTCAAAGCTGTTCTGAAAACCTACCTAACTCATGGACAATCTGAATTTCAGGTGCAATTATTTGTACCAGGCAACGGAATGGCGGACTTCATTCATCCCCACGTCCCCTCTTTCGTCTTTTATTTGGCACAAATTTAAGGCATCACAAATCCTAGTCCAAACTTAGGGCTTCCACCAAGTAACGGTCAACATATACGTACATACAGATATCTCATAAATTGTCAATGCCAAACCAAGGGCTTATAACACATGATTACACCACAACAGATTTCCATACATTGCCAAAGAAAACTTAAGCATTGCACTTTTAGTACTTGTCTATTGTTGCTACAGTTTCTCACTTCCCCCCAGTAGCCTTTGCAAGCAGCTTCTTTGGTAACTTATCCAATGGAGTTGTCTTCAGAAGGAAGAGTCGGGCAGCTCGCTCCTGTAAAGTTCCACCACATTTTAATCCACGAGATTGCAGCTCTATTTTTAGCTTCTCCAGACCAAGCACCTATAAGGCAACAACAAAACCAAAGAGGTTAAACAACATTGAGATCAGGGCATCATATTGAGTTCATACAGAGAAGGAATACAATGATCAAACAAAAATCCCATACCCTTATTTGTCTTAATATTCATATAAGAAAAGCAAGAAAAATCAAACAAAAACGCAGAACCTTATGTAGATCGAACAGAAATCCAGTGAGCTGTGCTCAAACAGCCAAATAGGATATGGACATATTACCACAATATACAAGTGTCTAAAGAAAACAGAATGAAGCATGTGGACTGACACAGTGTGCTGAATCTGCTGATAGTGTATATGTTTGAATGAGCATCATCATTGTTGCACATTACACTTTGCATGTAGGGAGCTATGGACCTCTCACAAGCTGATTGCCCATTTATTTCCAAGCCAAACCCATATGCCACTTCAAATGAATATCAAAATGAAACAGAATTGGCAGAAAGAGATAACTAAGTGTTCGTCAGAGTATTGAACTATTGGAGAGAGCAAGGCTAATAATACAGCCGGCTGGCTGTAAGGTTTTTTACATCCTTTTCTCAGCCCATCCATATAATGGTTAGCTCTTCACAGATAACATATGACCCACTTATCTCTCTCACAGACTTCCTTGGTTTTGTGCCCAAGCCTCCCTTTTTCTCCTCCACCTCAGCATTTAGACGACTTATAGCCTGTTGTTATACTTGCTCTAATGATATATACTATAATAAGCTGACTCCACATTAATTTCCAAAGCTATCCAACTTCAAATAAATATAAATAAGAACAGAATTGGCAAAATTTGATGACAAGTGCTTACACAGAGTATGAGGGCTAACAATATCTACATAAGGCAATTACCCATTAATTTCCAAGGCAGTTCCATTTGCCATTTCATATATGAATATAAGCTGGAACAGAAATAGCAGAATTCGACAGTTCAGTGTAGGGCTAACTATACAAGACAATAGTGCTATTTAGATTGACCTAGTAAACTGCTTACTAGAAGAGCTAGTTAATTCCTCAAAAGTATATGTATACTTCTAATTTCGGACAAAGTCATTACTCAGGAAAACCCATTTCAAGCTGGCTGTCATGTAACCAAAATAACAAACAAGAACCTGGCATGAAAGAAAAACATACCTCCAATTCTGTAGCTGAACTGTACTTTGCAAGGTCCAATGGCTCTGAATAAGATTTGCTGGCGTCAGCATATTCTTCTACTTGCGGCACCTCTGGATTGTTTTGGTTTGAAGTAGCTGAAGCAGTGTTATCCTCGTCTGCTTTGAGAACTTCTTCAACTTGTGGTACCTCTGGATTGTTTTGGTTTGAAGTGCCTGAACCAGTGTTATCCTCGTCTGCTTTGAGAACTTCTTCAACTTGTGATACCTCTGGATTGTTTTGGTTTGAAGTGGCTGAAGCAGTGTTATCCTCGTCTGCTGTCACTTCATCTGATTTCAGCACTTCATCTGAAGCAGCAGCAGTAGCAGCACTGTTCACAGAAATGAGATGCTCCACCATTCCTACCTCAGGCTCCGCACTACCATCAGATTCAAAGTCACCAACTTCAGCTCCTGATCTTGTTGTCAGTTGGGACTTTCCCCTGAGGACTCTCCTTCTGAATGTGACTCAGAAACAGAACCCAGATCAAGCTTCTCCTCATTTTTGCTGGACCCGTTTGAGCAATTTCCGTCATCAACTACTGCAGATTTTGCATCTGCGCCCTCATGATCTTCATTGTCTCCATCATCCACATCACTGTCACTGTCGCTATCACTTTCATCTTCTTCTACTTTGTTCTTTCCCAACCTGCATAATCAAAATAATTCAGACACCTCACAACACAAACTAGAATAACAAAGCATTGAGCCACTGTGAAGGAATATATTTGATTTAGTTAGCTACCTAAAAACAAAACACAGACTTGCACAGAACTTTCTTTACCCGAACCTCAATCATCCCATAAGTAACTTAAATTTGCAGCTTACCAGAACAACTATCAAAATTGATGTTGATTTTGAGAAAATCAAACAAGAAATTCCTCTTACATGCCCATATTACTCACACAAATTGGTGAGTATCAGAGAGACGTTGAGAGTTTCATGGAGATGAAATGAGAATATGACCATGTTCTAATGTGCTAATACTTTGAACAATATTAAATGGCTATATAGTTCACATGGCACATTTGATCACAGCATGGAATAATTAAACGCTGCAGCTAGCCTATGAAACACTAAAATGAAACTGTGCAATTAACAGAGGATGTTTGGATGTTTCATGTCCAGTTTCCAAGAATGCTACATCTTGAAAACAAGGACATGAAACTTCCTATTGAGACTGGCCTTATAAATACTCCGTCCGTCCCAAAATAAATCAACTTCTTGAGTTGTCCTAAGTCAAACTATTTTAAGTTTAACTAAATCTATAGAAAAGAGACCAATATCTATGACACCATACTGCACTTATTTGGTTGCATAGATGATGTTACTTTTCCTAGTACAGAGTTAGTCAAACCTAAGATAGACTTTTAAGTGATTAATTGAGGTAGTAGCTGAATTAATAAGCATATGAAAGTTGAACTAATTGATTTCGGCGATCTGTAATTGAGCTAATAACATGTTAAAAGATTGGACGGTACTCACCAAATCTTAAGCTTCTTAGCGTCTGCGCCAGAGGGCGGCTTAGGTGCAGTCTTTCTCTTTCCAAGAGACGCACGCACGGATTCCTCAACCGCGTTGACGCAGATCTCAGCATCCTTGCGGTACTTCTCCAGGTACTTGTCCACCTCAGCAGCTGAGGGTCCGCCGCCGCGGCCCGCCTCCTTGGCCTTCTTCTTGATGAAGTTCTCGGCGAGCTTTTCAAGCTGGCGGTCAGCGGCCTCGGCCTTCCATTCCTCGAGGCGGCGCTCGGCGTTGACGTGGCGGAGGCGGCGGCCGTTGATGTCGCGGCAGGCGTCAAAGTTGCTGGTCTTCTTCTGCCCTGCCTTTGGAGGCGGCCCCTCTGAGGAGGGAACCGAACCCGCCCTTGCCTCCTCGAAGGCGGAGGAGCGCGGACGCGGAGGGAATTGGCCATCAGCTGCTGAGGTGAGGACGTTGGACGGCGAGACGTCGATGCGGCCGGTGACGAGGCGGAGGGCGGCGGCGGGGATGCGAGAGATCGACGCGACGGAGTCGAGGAGCACGGCGCCGGAAACGGTGGGCGTGGAGAAGCGGAGACATCTGGTGCGGCCGTCGAGGAGACGCACCAGGATCTGATACGTGGGGGGGTCTCGGCCATGGCTGGCGGAAGTGGCGGTGGCGCAGGAAACCCTAGCTCTCGCCGGCGTTGGCGAAGCGAGAGACGGAGAGAGAGAACCTTACCAGACTTGTCCTTATAAAAACGGAGAAGGCACGAGGACGATACCGTCCTCCAGCCCACCGACACGTGGGCCCTTTCCATTCTGGGTCCCACATGTCATTGAATGGTGCTGTTTACGGCGCCGTGCGTATCCGTCCGTTTCCGTCCGCGTCTTCCTCCCCCGAGTCCAGGTCGTCCTCGGCCTCCCGTCACCTCCTTCCTCCGAGATGAAGCGTCCGACCGGTGGCAAGGGCGGCGCGGTGGACCCGTCTCCGCTGCGAACCAGGTGTCACAAGTGCCATGGCACGCTTGTTGTCGTCGGAGCTGAGTCGTTCGCCGACAGGCTCCCCGACTCCGGCAGGACAGCCACCAGTTATCCAGCCTGTTTTTTTTTTAGAAATTATCCAGCCTGAATAGATTTCTTTTTTAGAATTAGATTTCTTTTTTTAAATTACACTGTACATCGCATATACTCACACACTCACCCCAATGAATACACGTCACTTGAAACTCCTATGAAAGCGCCAGGAAGGATCGAAGCACCCGGCGGATCCGGAGATTCCCGAAGTCACCATTGGCGCCGTCGCCGTCGTCGGAACGCCGCGTACCATTTCTGAATGCGTAACGCCGGTAAATCTTGAAATCGGGGAAAGGTGCGAGCAGGGATTTGAACGCGGTAGGTAGCGTCCCATTTGGGCGATCCTACCATTGGACTACAAGACAATTCACTCCGGCTGAATAGACTACACTATCCCTCGGGATGGGAATGGGTGGCCGGACTTTGCCTTGGACTTGGACCCGTGGCTTCTAGGCCAATTTGCATTATTGTTTCAAGTGTGTTATAGTATCCCTATACCTTTATCAACTCGTTATCCTTAAGATTTTGCCGGCGTTATGCATTCGGTGGTAAGAGTGATGTTCCCCTCGACGACGAGGCAACAATGGTGACTTCGAGAATCTTCAGAATTGTCGGATGCTCGGTCCGCCGGATGTGCTCATAGGGATAGTGTCGGTGTTTTAAGAACCGGGGTATCCCAAGCATCGGCAATAATATATATAGGTGGCGCTCCCGCTTTGATGGCGTGTGCTAGCGAGGAAGGCGAGGCGTTTATCCTGGTTCGAGCCATGGGGCCCCTACGTCCGGCAGGTGTGTCTCTTCGTGTTACTCGCACCAATTGTGCACAAGAACCAAAGTGATTACAAATTGTTCTTGGGAATGAAGCAAGACTTCAATCCGAGGTGAACTGGCTAAGTGTGAAAACCTAGTTGAGGGGAGTCCCCTTCTAGTGTAGCATTACTCCCTTTTTATAGTGTAAAGGAAAGATAATGTATACAATACGTGTCATGTATAAATCTTTGCCGTGTCTACTATCCGAGAGCGGTTGGGCATATCATGCCCGAGCACGGACCTCGGGTTCTCATAAGGGAGTCTCACAGTGCACGGCGTGTCTTGAAACCTCTTGTGTTCGTGTCCATCGCCCGAGGGGAGGGTCTCCCGAGGGCCAAATGGTGACCCTCGGGTCTCCCTATGGTCCATAGTTGAGGTGGCTGCGTCATGGTGTGGTGTCAACATCGAGGGTCCTTGGACTCGTGTCGAGGTTGTGAAGTCGCAAGCAAACAAATAGTAGGGTTGTGTTTTTCCCGTGCGGGGGTGACGTGTGTGTTAATCGTTGCCTTTATGTCCCATCAACGGGGATGCGATGAGATAACATGTCGGATGAATCGTCGGGGCAATCGATTGCCTGTCATCGTGGTACGTGAAGCGAGGTGCATTAAACGCATTTTGCTCCCCCACCGCCGGGTTCGGCTTCCCAAAGGCGCCCGAGGTGGCGCCCTGGAGGGAGAGAGAAGAGCCCAGAGCCGAGGTCCCTCTATCTTCGGGCGGCGGAGAAGTCTCGCCCGAGGGTTGTGACCTTCGGGGCGAGACAGGGGACCGCTTCCCGGGGTTCCTATGTCCTCGGGCGAGGCGGAACTTACCCCCCGGGGCTTTGCCCTTCGGGTTAGGAGTGAGTCGTGGTAAAAAGCGGGCTATCATGGGCCGGTGTTGCTGTATGCAGGCAGATCTTGGCCTGTACATGGGTGGGCTCTAATAAGCCTGTTGGGGGATTGTCTTCCCTAGTTTTGTGTCGTCTTCGTTGGTCCTTATTCCTTTTATTTCAGAGATTTTTACCCCAGGCCCTCCCGGCCTAGCTGGGTTAATGTTGGGCTTTGCCAACAGAGTGTTTGGAGAGGGGCTGCCTTGGGCTTCTCAAAGGGAGCCCAAGGGAGCTTTTCGTATACTGAGTCCTTCTTAGCGAGTCTGCGGGCTTAGGGCCGGCCTTCGTCCTCTGGTCGTCTCCCGGGCCCAAAAAGCGCGTCTTAGATCGTCCAACTCGGCGTCGTCTTCTCATCGGTCCTTCTTTTTGGGCTTTGGGGCCATGTTATCTTTTATGGGCCTATTTTTTCTTATGGGCCGATTATTTTTGTCCCGAGCGGTAGCCCCGAGGGAGTCGGCCCGACTTCGCTCGGGGGTTCTTTCGATAATTGTTCTTCGGTCTACCTTTGATCTCGGGATGGGTGCGGCAGCGGCCACGGGTTGGGTGTAGCCCCGAGGCCTCTGAGGAATATTTTTATTCCTTGGAGGGCTTTTTTCTTACACGCTTAGTAAGATCTAAACTACCCACTAATCTTTTGGAGGATGTGCATGGGAGGTGCGAGATCTGAGGCGTCGGAGCCAGCGCTTATGTGCGCAAAGGTCGTTCCAAACCTCTCCGTCTTTTTACTTACGCTCCTGTCGCCTTTTACGAAAAGGAGGAGGAGGGGGTAGTGTCATCTTGCCCTGTGAGCCGAGTATGGCATACCCCGTTGAGCGTTGTAACAGGAAATCTAAGCGGAGTGCCCGTGCCCCTGCCTAGGAGAGGGGGGTCGGCTATGTGGTCGAGGACTCACTCTATAGGAACTCTCGAGACCGCCTAGCGAGATCCGGGTCCCCGGCAGGTCGGGTCAGGGCCGGCCGAGGCCTCCCACGGATGGGACATCTCTATAGCGATTTACCGTAAGTCTTAGATGCGTTTAGGAAATCCCAACCTCCCCGAGAGCTTAGGGTTGGTTGGTTGTGCATTTCCCTTCGGCCCCTTGCTCTCGGTTGTCCCGAGGCGGTTGTAGAAACCGGAGGGCCCGGCTTAGGATCCTCTCGGACCGTATGGTGAGCTCATGGCTCGGCGTTCCCTTTCTAAAAGGTTGCGCGATGCGGTGATTTTTTTGTTCTGCCCGAGGGGCTCGGAGCGCCTTCCCACGGGGAGAGGCATTTTGAGTTTAGATAATGGGTGACATTTTTACCCTTACACCGGGTCGGGCGCACGGCACGCCTTTCCAAGTTACCTTTCGAGGAGACGATCATTGCGTTCGATGGGGCGGCATGCTTTGCGTCGTTCGCGAGCCCGCCCTTCTTTGTATTAATCGTAGGGGCCCCTTGGGCGCTGGTGCCATCCGCCATTTGGATCCGATTCGGTTGATCTTCCGTCGCGCCCGGTTGGGTTAACGACGGTTTCCCATCTCCCTATATATTTGGGGTTCCGCCGGCGATTATACGGCCTCCTTTCATTCCCCGCAAAGTACTAGTTCTCGCTTCCTTACGCTGTTCTGGAGCAAAAGAGGAAAGAGGGCGTGTGTAACACCCCCGGTGTTACTTTCACTAAAACATGACATGTCATCATGATCATTGCAAAGTTTGCATGTTTAGCCCACCATGTGTTGCATTGAACTAAAATAAGTTTATTTTATGTTTGGTTGCATTGTCGGTCGAAAAGACGCGAGAGGAATTAGTTTCAGGAAGTTATCCCCCTTGTCGGAAACCCTAGTTTTTAAACCCTAGTTTGTCCCCTTCTCTTTTATTCAAAATTTATCAAGATTTTGGGTATGGTTATTAAAGCAAAAAGGTATATTTTTCAAAGTTGTACAAAGTTGGTATTTTGAGTTTTCAAAGTTTAGTTCAAAATTTTAAAGTAATTTTGAATTCCAATGAAACCCTTTCTACCCCCTTTTCAATATTTCAAAATCTAAGCATAATTTGAGAAAAATTCCAAAAGCTAGTTTGTAGATCTTGTTGAGAGGAACAAAAGTCATGTACAAAGTTTTTTCAAGTTGTTACATGATTTTAAAAGTAATTTTAAATTCAAATTTCAAAATTTTGAACCTCATTTCAAAAAGTCATATTTAGAGGCCGAATTTGAAAATCTTCCAATTGTGAAAATTGTAGATCTTGAAAAATTAAGGCAAGTTACTTTTTGGAGATTTTTGAGTTTAGTTCAAATTTTGGGAGTAATTTGGAAAATTTGAAGTTAGGGTTTGACCGCTTCTGATTACCCCCAACCTCTCCTCCCTCGCCACCGCCCGGCGCCTAGCGTTCAAGGCTGCCGTCCACCGGCGCGAACCCGCGCGAAGCCGGCTAGCTCAGGACCTTCGTGGACGTCGCCGGCCACCTGTCCAACCCCTCCATGCCTATAAATAGCCCTCCATCGCCGTCGTTTTCTTCTTTTCCCAATCCCGCCGCCGAAACCGCTCACGCCGCCGCCGTTGTTCGTCGCCGTCGAGCCATCTTCCACTAAACCGACTTTCCCGGCCGCTTTGCAACTTCCCTACCTCCCTCTCGAACCCGGCCCGCGACCCCTTTTCGTCGCCGAAATCGCCGCCGCGACCCCGTCTTCTCGGCTGCCGGTCGAGCGCGCCCGCCAAGCCCGCCGTTATGCGTCATCCTTGCTCCGGTGAGCTTTTGCTTGCCTTTCTTTGTGTTTTCCCTCCCTCTCGAAGATGTACTCGTGAACGACTCGCTTCTCCTTCCAGCCGTGACCCCAGCACGCCGGAACGTCGAGTCCGAGCCGCCGCCGTCGTCGGCGACCCTAGCTCCGCCGCGTCCCCCGTCCAAACTAAGTCACGTCCCAGGTTCGGTGAGCCCTGGCCGCCCTCCTGCCTTTTGTTTTCCTTTTAGCCCATCACCGGCGCCGGAACGCGCAAGCGCCATGGCCGCGCGCGGTGAGCACACGCCAGCGTGACACGTGAACAGTGTCGGGCCAGACAACGTAGCTTTGGGCCGGCCCAATACTGTTCACCGGCCGGTCGCCACTTTTCCTTTGGGCGATCCTTTTCTTGTTCATCATGGGCCATGAAGCAGTGCTGGGTCGCGCCGCGATAACAGGCCAATTTCAGCCCAGAGCCCTTTTTCTTTTATAAAATAATTTATTCAATTTCTTTAATTTGAATAGTGTCGATTTTCCAAATTTTGTATAAATTCAAATACTAGCTCAAAAATTCTGAAAATTTTTGTGTAGCCTTCCCATGAGTATGACTATCCATGAAAAATTTGAAACTTGAATTTTGAATACTTTTGACATGATTTAAAAATACAAATTTTAATTGAAAAATGCATCTTCCTTGATTTTTAATAATTATTTTATTTATCCAAAAATCATGAAAATTATTTTGGTACTGTTTTATGACATGATCTAATTGTACAAAAGATTTTGAGCTTGTTTTGAGAAAGGTAAAATTTTTATTATTTCATGCCCTATCATTTCATGTGTAAAACAATTTGTTTAATGCTTTCTAACTTAGGATTTTTGGGTAGATTTTGGGTTGTTTTGTGAACCCTAAACCACACTACTGTTAGATGGTCCTTGAGAACTCCTTAGGCAATGGTGATGATATCTCGTAGAGTAGTTCAACAAGTTGGTTTTGTTGGGTTGCAACTTTATCGAGAAGGAAAGTTGTACTCAAACGTTTATCATTTCATGCACTCTCGCGCATCATGTTTATATGCATGGCATCATGTTAAGCATGTATTATTCTTTCGTATAGTGAACGAGGGTGATCGAGAAGTTGTTGATCAAGCCGCCGAAGAAGGCTATCTGGTTGACCCGAGTTCGAGTATTGTGATCCATCGTCCCGAAGTCGGGATATTTCGTCAATCAAGGCAAGCCCGGTTCATTTAAACATTCCTTGTGTTTTTATAAAGCTTGATATCACCTTTGCTTTATACACTTTGCATTAGGTGGTAGGAGTTGTGTGATAACCTAATTGATGCATTACCAATCCTTGATTATTATGATATCTACCTTGGCAACCCGTTTTGGTAAAAATACTTAGAAATGCTTAGCCGTGCTAAACTAGTTAGACTTTTGGGTCAAAATGTGACAAGTCTCTTATGATAGCCCGAATGGGCATTTGATAAACAAGGATGTTATATGATGAAACCATCTTTGGGTTATGGTGTTTAATTTGAGACCGGTCGGGTAATTTGCATTGAGAATGGAGTCTCGGTGTAGTATTTCCGGCTTGTCGATTAAGGACCAAGCGTGTAGGCCTGCGGTAACCGAGACTATGGAACATAATGTCTGCGCTGAGGTCTTTTGGCCAATGGCACGCCTGCATGCAGGCGTCGCCCGGGGCGGTCGAAACTAGTTTTGGACACGTACTCGGTAAGCCCAATCTCGGGGGTGTCAAATCGGAAACGCATACAACCGCGCCTTTGGGAGTGGAGAGATGGCGGGAGTACATGTTACCCTCGTGGGTTAAAGTCCTGGATTGGAGGTGTACGGTACTCTCGGGTGGCGTAGGACACGGTTCCGTTTTGAGTATCCAAGAATGGGTTGATATATGCAAGCTTAGGTGCTACATATGTGGGTGTGGAAAGAACTCCCAATTTGGGTTAATCGATTTCGAAATCGCCGTGCTTCTCGGATATAGAGACTCGGTTTCCGACTTATATCGTAGATTAATTATGGAGCAGAGAAGAGTTGGAATAAGTGATGGAGTATCTAAGAAGTGTATGCTCTAGTATAAGATCACCTAGAGTAGGTGAGAAACTAAATTAGAATTAAAATGTTAAAAGTAAGGATTCACTTCTAGTAAGCTTTTACGTAAAAAGAGTCCTTGATTCTTGCTAAAAGCCTTACCTTGAATCCTAGTAGACCCGGCATTCGAGTCTTCTCCTATTTTCTTTAGTCGGGTAAGTCTTGTTGAGTACTCCCGCACTCGGGGTTTGTTGACCCATGTTGTAGGACCGGGAAGTCATGTATCGCACAGGGAGGACGTCTTTGCATGACGATTCATTAGGAAGATAGTGAGGATGAGTGAGAAGTGAGACAGGGGGCGTGGTGCAGTTAGTGTCATATATGTAATAAACTTTTTCGCTACTTCTACTTTTATATTGTAAAACTTGTTTTTAAATAAATGGTTGTAAAATTATTGTAATATAAGTCTTCATTTGTTTTACTCGATTATGTATGAAAATTGTTGTAATACTGCAATGACCTCGTAACGGATCTGGTTGGAATAGTTAATAGTACTTTTAGGTTATGGGTGCACATATGTGGCTATTAAAGGTCGCCGTACCAGATAATTAGTACATGTGGGCCCTATAATTTGAAAGGTTTACATTGCTGCTGGAGAAGGAAGGGATTAAGGAAAAGGCGGAGAGGTAATTGTGCTTACCGCTGTTCTTTGTTCCTTTGTGTTGCGGTTCTTTGCGGGAGGGGAGATGGCGTCGCGGGGAGGAAGGAGCTTCTCTTCTAGATCCATTGCCTTGGCCGCGGTCATCGGTGACCGAGGCGAAGTTGTTGCGATTGGTCGATGAAGGTCCTCTGCAGGCCGCCCGCCACGGATGATGCACGGCCGGAGTGGTTGGCTCGATGCTTCTCATGAGGAGCCTCAACCCCGCCCCGGATAACGTTGTAAGTATGATGGATTTGCCATAGGCGGGGTTTTTGGCGTCTTGCCGGCGACGAGTTCATGCGGGCAATCCCGCATTGGTATGGGGTTGAACTTCATCGGATCCCCCGAACTCGATCGCCCGGGCGCGTCGATTTTTGTGGCTCTTTGTGAGGGCTTTTTGGGAATCAAGCCTCATTGGGAACTCGAGGTGGTTCTTCAAGGCGGAGTTGAACACCCGAGCACCGGGCCTCTGGCTCACCGCGACAGGCGTGCGGGCCGGGTCTTGCGTCATTCAACCGTCCTAGTGATAGGCTAGGGGTGAACCGCGATAGAGGAGTACATCCCCTCGCGGCTCCTGAGGTTCCAACAAGGGGCGGGGAAGAATGGTTCTACCTTCGGAATGACGGAGGAAGTCTTCCACCATATACTGGGAGCGTGATAAGGGTGAAGCCTGACCATTGGAACTATGGGCCTCGCGGCGGCGAGCGGCATCACACGGATGCCCTTCGCGCCCGCCGTCCGTCGGCTCGAGATCATGACGCGTGGCCTTGGCCGGCGGTTGTGGCCGCATTCTCTCGCCGTCAAGTCCTCCCTCTCGTGGAAAGGCGCTTTACCTCGGCAAATGACAAGAGATGCCAATCTATCCGCACTTTTCGGATGGCATTCGAGGATCTCTCGGGGGGAAGCTCTAAGGCGCCGGGTCCGCGTGTTTCTAGGCGACAAGACTCCCAAGGCGATTAGGAGATCGTGATGCGTCCCGTCCAGGGATATATTTCGTTGGTGAGTCTTGCTTGTAATTGCGTGGACCGTCTTCTTTCTTTCTAAGGGTCGGTTCTAAAGTGCTATCTCCTTTCTTGACGCAGGGAGGCTAAATCATAAAAGAGTCGCTTCCCGTTTCGAGAGGACCAAGCTCGTCGGGGAGGCCAATGTCGTGCCGGACGGCGGGAGGCGGTTGAAGAAGGCGGGGCGGATCGGAAGAAGGCCGAAAGGTGGCCTTGAACAATCGGCGGCGTGGCGGAAGGCGTGGTGAGTCAGCGGGTCTTCCGACGAGACTCCGCCTCATCTTCCCTCTCTCCCGCCATGCGCCATGGGGTTTCGGGGGATGAGCGGTCCCAGCGTCGGGCCGCCGGCGGCAGGATTCGGGAGCAGCGGGTTCCGCGCCGATTCCTCAAGTTTGGGCGGGGGCTTGGATGAGCCTAGGGATATCCGGAACCCGAAGGCGCCACCATCGGTCGACGAGGCAGGAGCTCCTCTAGGAACCAGGCCCAGGCTCGGAGGGGCGGCGGGCCCGGCCTCCGGTCTTTGGGAGTCGGTCCGTCCCAAGTCTCTGGACGGTCTCGGCGGTGACCACCGAGGCTGCCTCGAGGTCCACAGCCAAGTCAATCATCCTCTTTGGCATTGCCTTGTATCCTCCCTTGATCGATAATTGTTATTGTGTTTTTTTACCTTCTTTGCATTTTCATGGCGGGGAAAAAGAGTTTCGAACCAGCGGCTCTCCATCCTCGGAAGCAACAAAAATCTGTTTGCTCAAGCTTCCGCGGGCCAGGGCGGCGGTGCTATGGCGAAAAAGGATTTGCCCACCGCCGGCGTCCTCTCCTGTGATCCCACCAGGGGTGACCAGTGATTCGGGGGCGAATGTTGGCCCTGACCCCACCCCTACTCTAGTTTCTACTGAGGCGCCGCCTTCAGAGGCCCCTAACTCGCCTGAGGAGGCTTTACAGGTTCGGTTGGAGCCGACTTCTTCTCACGCCGCCACGAGCGAGCGGCGGTGGAGGTCTTAACCCCGGAGTAACACAGGTGACGAGGCTTCGAGAGCGAATGTCGGGGAATCATCTGATTGACCGCTCAATCCCCGGGCTCGGGACCATTCCCTGACCCTTTCGGAGAAGTCCCCCAAGACGTCTTATTTGATGCGGCTGACGCCTTACTGCCACCTGTGGTACCAACCAACAACCTTCAGTTGGCGATCCGCCCATCGTCTGACTTAGGCGCTTCTCTTGCCCCGAGGGTGCTTACGGCGATCTTGATCTTGAGATTCTGGGGGGCGTCTGCGAAGGCCCCGGGATTTCTTTTGGTCAGAATTTCCCGGCATGGGAGAGGACCTTGGTCATATGTTGCTCCCCGATGATCCCAACGCTGGGGTGGTCCTCCAATTGAGCTTGGGAGGCCGTTGAAAGCTGGTCTCCCGGGGCTCATGATCGACGATCGTCCCGAGGTCGCTGCTTGGAGGGAGCATGATCAGATCAAGGCGTGGGCGACCGAGGGCTTGGAAAAGATCGGTCAAGTTCTTCGCCATCGCTGTCGCGGACCGACGAGGTTTGTTCCTCTATCCTCGATGTTTCTTGCCATCTGTTTTGCCTGTCTTAATCTTTCGTGCGTCTTGGCGCTCACAGAGCCTGAAGCGGTTTGCTCGTGAGAAGTCCGAGTTACTGAGAAGGAATGCCGAGGGGTGGAATACCCTCGGACAGACTCGGGCCGAGCTGAACGAGATGAAGAGAGAAGCAGCCCGCCTCTCGGAGTTGATTACTGAAAAGGAGAGCCGATTCCGGTCCTTGATGATGGAGGCAGAGGCTGCTATATCCATGGAGATTAAGGCGAAGTCAGATGCGGAGCAGGTTGTCAGTGATTGCGAGGAAGGCCTGATTGAGTCCCAGAGGTTGTTAGAGGAGGCCCTTAGAACGAGGCGCGACCAAGCCCAAGAAGAGGCCAGAAAACAATCGGAGATGTCAAACGCCCTGAATACCCGGGTGGAGGAGTTATCCCGAGAAGCGGATTCTGCAAGAAAGGATGTGGAGCTGGCCCGGAGCTTGTCAATCAACGAGCATAATGAGATGCTCAAATGGAAGCAAATGTGGGAAGGTATGACTTCTCGACTCGATTGTGGTTGAATGATTGATCTTTGCTATAGCTTATAATCTTGTTTTTCTTTTCTATAGAAGCGGAGAGGCTGCGTGCGGAGGCCGTGGAAGCCGCTACTAACATGTCCCAATGCCTAAATGTGGAGGAAAATTCTCGCAAGGAGTTGGAGGTGGTTGTTTGAACCATATTCAGCGGTTTGGGCCTCCGAATCGGTGTCGGTAACACGATCCGATCCGGGGCGGCGCCTTCGGGGGATTCATCAGGCGGGTCGGGGTGCATTCCGCAATGGGGTGCGGTCTTTGCCTTGCGGTGATGTGCTCGCATTTCTCCTTGTCGGATGAAACCCTTAGGATCCTTTCGAAGGGCTTTTTCTTGGGATCTCGATGAAGAAGGGAAGGGGCTCTGATGAGATAACGAGATGAGCGAGAAGATCGCCGATTTTCATGCTCGGGTAGAGGGTCCGCCGCGGGCTGGCCACCCATTTTGAAGATGAAGTTGCTTCCCTTTTTCACCCATAGAACTGAATACGAGGCGGCAGCCCCCGAGCCCGTGGATGCTTCTCCGGAGGATGTCTTCGCGGGTCTTACGGGGAAGGCGACGAAGGGCCGAAAGTGCCTCGGGAGGCCTTCATCCTCAACCTTCCATGGCCGATCTTCGGGTGGGAGAATGTCTCGGGCCCGTAGGTCGCTTTTTAGATCGGTCTTGCGGATGACTTGTAATAGTTGTCCTAGGAAGCTTTTTGTAATTGTGATCTTTTAGGCTTGATGTTTTAGCAAACATGTTAACCTTTCGCCTCTATCTAGCTTAATTGTTCGTGTGAGTTGCTTTCGTATTTTTCTTTCTGAGCCGGTTTAGCAATGGATACCTCGAGGGCGATCCTCGAGTCCTTTTTGCTTCGTTTCAGGATCTCTATGAGAGGCTCTCGTGATTTTTAAGCATGATAAAAAAAAAAAAAACGGAGAGAGTTTTTACTTTTCGAGAGGTTATTATAAGGGGAAGGTTCCCCCTACGTAGCCCCCGAGGGAGGTTTTTGTCTTTTGATGTGATTAAAGACAAGACCTGCCTAATATAATATCCTGACTCATAGCTTTTGAAAAAAAGTGTTCTTTCTTTATTGCCTTTGTACAAGATGGGTATGTACATTGCATGTTTTCTCGGTTCTAAGGGTAGAACCGACGAAGTTGCTCTATGTTCCAAGCGTTTGAGTACACTTCACCCTTCTCGTTTTTGAGTTTGTATGTCCCGGGTTTGAGTACTTCGGCTATGAAATATGGCCCTTCCCATGGGGTGCTAACTTGTGGCGCTCTCTGCTGTCTCTTCTTAGCTTTAACACTGGATCGTTGACTTGGAAGCCTCGGGGTTTTTAGCTTTCTTGCGTGATATCGCCTTAGTGACTGTTGGTATCAAGCGGAATGGATCAAGGCTATATCTCTGGCTTCTTCTAGTTGATCCAATGAGTCTTCTCTAGCCCCTTGGTTGTCTTGTTCGTTGTAAGTCCGGAGTCTCGGGGATCCGTGTTCTATATCAGAAGGGAGTATGGCCTCGGATCCGTAGACCAAGAAGAAAGGTGTAAACCCTGTTGCCCTGCTCTTGGTTGTTCGTAAGCTCCATAATACCGATGGCAGCTCTTGGTACCATCTTTCCCATATTGGTTTAGCTTGTTGAAGATTCTTGGCTTGAGTCCTTTTAGAATCATGCCATTGGCTCTTTCTACCTGACCATTGGTCTTTGGGTGTGCTACTGCGGCCGTGTCTACTACGATGTTGTAATCTTCACAAAAGTCAAGGAACTTTTTTCCAATGAAATTAGTCCCATTATCGGTGATAATTGAATTTGGGACTCCAAATCTCGAGAGCGAGATCTTGAACAGTTTTCTTGTTTCTTGGGCCCGAGGCGTGACAACCGGTCGAGCTTCAATCCACTTGGAAAATTTATCTATTGCTACCAACACATGTGTGTAGCCCCCGGGTGCTTTCTTGAGGGGTCCAATCATATCCAATCCCCATACTGCGAACGGCCAGGTGATCGGAATGGTTTGTAGAGCTTGTGCCGGGAGGTGCGTTTTGTGGGCATAATATTGGCAACCCTTGCAGGTTCGGACTATGTAGTTTGCATCTTGGACTCTTTGCCGCCGAGTAAAAGCCTTGTCTCAAGACTTTCCCTACTAAAGTACGAGGGGCAGCATGGTGCCCGCACTCTCCTCCGTGGGTGTAATCGCCAAGTAGTTCTTTGCCTTGCTCGGGAGATGCACCTTTGATATATCCGGAGGTGCTTTTTGTATAGCTCTTTGTCATCGCCAATCACAACGAAAAGATTTAGCCCGACGTGCTATTCTTCTTGCTTCGGTTTTGTCTTACGGCGGTTCTTCTCGAAGAAGATAGTTTGCTAGTGGTACCCTCCAATCTTGCCTTTCCTCATCTACTTGCATAGCTTCCGGTCGTTGTCGGATGGTCGATTAGTTCCTTCCCCAGGGTTATTTCTTGATTTTCCGAAGGGGTTCTTTAATCCCCGAGGGAATTAAGTCGACCCGAGGAGTTTTTCTGTTCTTGGTACTTGACGGAGGGTTTGTAAAGGTCTAGTGTCGATATTTGGGGGTACCAAGGCTCTTGTGGGCCTTAACTTTGGCAAGCTCGTCACGCCTCATTATACCTCCTTGGGGTGTGTCGATGCTCTAGACCATGGAACTTTTCTTCTAGCTTCCTTACTTCCACGCAATATGCTTCCATTTTAGGGTCATGGCAAGCTGAGGCCTTCATTACTTGATTCACCACCGGTTGGGAGTCTCCTCTCGGTTTCAGGCGTCGGATCACGAGATCTACCGCACGCGGAGTCAGTTGACTAGGGCTTCATATTCTTTGTGTTGTTTGAGGCCCGAAAGTGTAACTGATGGCATATCGATGTGTTCCCCAGGGGTGAAACGAAAAGTAGGCCTGCTCGCTGCTCTGTCTTCATCGAGATCCATCAAAGAACATCGTCCAACACTCGATTGGATTGGTGTCGAAGGTAAAAGCGTATCCATCCACTCGCTTAACAAAATCGGCGGGACACGGGACTTGATGGCCTTGCGTGGAGCGTATGTCAATGTCTCGCTCATGAGCTCCACCGCCCACTTCGCCACCCTCCCAGTGGCTTCTTTGTTGTTTATTATCTCCCCGAGGGGAAATGCTGATACCACCGTGATTGGGTGTGCCAAGAAATAATGACGGAGTTTTCTTTGTGCTAATACCACGGCATATAGTAACTTCTGCATCTGGGGATATCTGGTTTTGGTGTCAGAGAGTACTTCACGATGAAGTAGACCGGTCGTTGGACTGGTAAAGAGTGTCCCTCTTCTCGTGGATTCGACGACTATGGCTGCGCTTTTACTACCTACGAGTGGTTGCGGCGACGTAGAGGAGCAAATTGGCTGCTCTCAGGGGTTTGGTGGCACCAACACCGGTGGATTAGTCAATATTCTCTTGAGGTTCGAGGGCTTCTTACGCCTCGACAGTCCAAGTAAAGTGTTCGGCCTTCTTTAGGAGCCTATATAGGGGGCAATCCCTTTTCCCCAATCTAGAGATGAATCTGCTAAGGGACGCTAGACAACCCATGAGCTTACGGACTCCTTTAAGATTGGTTATGTGCTCCATGTTGGATTTACCGCCGTGACTTTGGTTGGGTTGGCCTCAATACCCCTTTGGGAGACAATGAACCCGAGGAGCATGTAACATCCGGATGTTCTTGTAATTAAAATCGTGATCATGTCATCATCATGCATAATTATCGATCATCATGGTATAATGCATTTCATGTTTTATATATCATATAATTGGTACCTATTTTGATTGTATTAGAATACAAGTTTTTAATTCAAAATTTGGGTGATTTATTAAATGATTGTTTTATATATATATATATATATATATATATATTTATATAAATAAAAGTTTTCCAAATTATGATTCTATGGATTTGGGGTGATGCTTGAGCTGTGAAATGGTTTTTGATGGATGTATTGTTTGATTAAAGTTTTATCCCTAATTAATTATATTTTAACTCTAAATTAAAATTATAAATTCGAAAATCTATTTTCAAAACTATTTAGAATTTGGTTGTGGTCCTTAAAGCAAATTTGTAGAACATAAAATTTTGAGCAACTTTTATTTTGGAAGTTTTTTGAGTTACTATATGGAATTGGGAGAAACAAGCAGCAAAAGAAGAAGATGGACCTTGCTACAGTAACCCGAGGGGGATTTCGTTTTCCTTTTCTTCTCCCATGCGTCGCTGATGCCGCTACCGCCATACCACGCCCTCCGCTGGCGCCTTCGCGTCCCCTGCTCACTGGACGGACTCGCGAAGGTACTCAGAAACCCGCGACATCGACCTTGTCCTATAAAACGGCCGCCCGGCCCGACGTCTTCTTTTTCTTCTTTTACATCGCCGCCCGCCGAAGCTTTTGCGTGTCGGCGAAATTGCCGCTTGTGTTCCACCTCCACCCATCCCGTCTTGCGGCATGATTCGCCACCTCCTTGCGCTTCATTTGGACCCCTTGCATCACTTTGTTTACTTGCCGGAGTTGCCCGTAGCGCCGCCTTCTTCTCAGCGGCCAAACCTTGGCGCCGCCCACGAGCTTCGCCACCGTCGTCGGCTCGTCTTGGTGACCGTGCCGAACCATCTTGTGCCCTCGGCTCAGCGTTGTCATCACGATCGTGGTGCTCTCCACGGTTAGCGAGAGAATGTCGAAACTTGAACATCGTCATGCCACTTAGGGGCCCGCCCCTTGTATTTAGCATCCGCCCGTCGCCCCAGGTGCTCCGCCCGTCCCCGTCAAACCCGGCGAGCACATCAGCCTCGGGGTGAGATCTGATCGATCCTAGGTGGTTAGGTTGGTCTTTGTCGGCGTCGTGCTGGCCGGACGCCGTCGCCGTGGGCTCCGCCTTCGGGTCTTGCGCCGCGTCGTGGGCGGTCCCTAGAACCCGGGTTTGGATTCGATCGTATTTGGGGGTTTTCGGTTGCTGTGCGTCTTGTGCACGATGCTCGCCTCTCCATCACCGGGGAAAGCCCCGCCGAAGCCTTGCCGCCGCCAAGGCCGCCGGCCGCGGGTCGTCGTCGATCGCCGAGGGACCCCCGAACACATGAATATGAGAAGATCTGAGGGGTCCGGAGGCAAAACCTATGACTCATAAGAATAGTGTCAAATAGTGGTTGGACTGTTTTGTAGTTTCATAAAACTCTAGGGTCTTTTATGCAAAAGTACAAGTAGGGCTTGGGCTTTGCCGCACTGGTTGGGCGGCCTGCCGAGAATGATATTGGGCTAAGCATAGTGTCGGGCCAGATAGGACCAAAGCCTTTTGTTTTATAAATGTTTTATTCTTTTCTTATTCAATGAATAGTATCTGTTTTTGTTATTTTCATATAAATTCAAATAGTGCTTTTAAAATTCTAAAAAATTTTGTGTAGCCTTCCTATGAGTATGTCTACCCATGAAAAATTGGAAGTTTAGATTTTGAGTAGTTCTTGCATGTTTTAAAAATACAAATTTTAATTGAAAAATGCATCTTCCATGATTTTTAGAAAATAAAATATTTATTCAAAAATCATGAAAATTTATTTGGTGCTTTTTTATGCTATGACCTACTTGTATAAAAAGCTTGGAGTCATTTTGAAATGTTTAATTTATTTTTATTTTATGCTTTATTTTATTTATTAGAAAAAGCTAGTGTTGAGTGTATAATGACTTAGGCTTTGTGTGATCTTTGGGTTGTTTTGTGAATCTTGGATCATACCATAATCAAATGATCCTTGAGAACTCCTTTATGAATGTTAGTAGTTCAACAAGTTGGTTTTGTTGGCTTGCAACTTTATCGTGAAGGAAAGTTGTACTCAAGATGTTTATCATTTCATGCATCCATCAAGCATCATGTTTACCATTCCATCATGTTAAGCAATATATCATTATTACGTGTAGTGAGCGAGAGTGATGTGGTTTTACGTTGACTAAGCTTTGGAGAAGGTGCATCCACCGATGTGTGGGTGTCAAAGGTGACGTGGGTGGTCCAACTTGAATCTAACTTTTCCAGGCAACACGAGGCAAGCCCCAGGATACATTTAAACCTTTCCTTGTATTTTACAAAGCTTTTACACTTATGTTTATGATATGTTGCATTAAGTACTAGGAGTTGAGTGATAACCTAATTGCTGCATTATCATCCTTGATTATTGCAATACCATCCTTGTTAACTTTGTTTTATTTCGAAAATGCTTAGTGATGTTTAGCCCTCGCTTAATTAGTTAAGTTGTTTCTTCAAAATGCTTTACATGAGAATATGGTACCTTTTCGAAAAAGAAAGAGAAATAGAAATGAATTTGAGATCGGACGAGACGTAGGTTGAAAGCCGGGCGGGATACCTAGCCGTGCTTGTCCCGTGTTGGTCGTTTAAGGGGCGGTCAGGTGGATTGGCCCTTGGATCAAGAATTTGTTATACGGCCACATATACGAAGTAAGCCCGAGATCTCGGAGGTGAGCCAAATCGGAACGCATAAACCGCCAAGACCGGGAGTGGAGAGATGGCGGGAGTACAAGTTACACTCGTGGGTTAAAGTCCCGGATTGGAGGTGTACGGTACTCTCGGGTGGCGTGGGGACGCGGTCCCGTTTTGGGCCGGTCCGAGTGAGGGTTGACATATGCAAGTTTAAGTTCTACATATGTGGTGTGGTGAGGTATCCCAATTTGGGTTTTAAGCGGTTCGAATCGGCGTTTGCTCCACGAGAAAAGGAGACTTGATCCTCGCACCCTTCTTATGATAATTGATGGAATATGGTTTTGAGGAAATAAAGTTGGCTTATGAAAGAAAAGTTTGCTCTAGAGTAGGATAACCTAGAGTATATGAGCTACTAATATGAATTAAAAATATTGAAAGTAAGGATTCACTTTTAGTAAGCTTTTCTCGCAAAAAGAATTCTTGATTCTTGCTAAGCCTTACCTTGATTCCCCTAAACCTGCATTCCTAAGTCTTCTCTGTTTCTTTGTCGGTTAAGTCTTGTTGAGTACTCCCATACTCGGGGGTTTGTTAACCCTTGTTGCAGTCTTGACTCGTCACGCTAATCCAGGTCGTGTCGGTGGGCTCGACATGATCCAGTTGTCCCCTATAGTTCTACTCTACTTCCGTATTAAGTTAAGTTTACTCAAATGTAATCTACTCACATTTTGTAAAATTAATGTTATTATTCTTCCGCACTCGATCTATATTTTGTAACAAATGTTGTAATGTTGTAGCTACTCCTTTGTTGATCCTGGTATGAGTAGTGTAATCGGGGTTTCGATGACACTAGATAGGCTTTAAGTTATTGGGTGCATCTTTGCTGCCTTGTTAGAGGTCTTTGGGACAATGACAGGTGCAAGTGGGCCCAACAATTAGGAGGTTACATTCTGAGCATCCCGCGAGGGACCCAACAACACGCATTTCTCCGGGTTGAGCTTGACACCCTTTTCGTTTAAGCACTTAAATGTTCCGTCAAGTCTTCAACTAAGTTCGCCGTCTTTTTCGATTTTACCACTATGTCATCGACATATGCTTCGACTATCGGCCTATGAGCTTACCAAACACATGTTGCATGCATCGTTGGTAGGTAGCTCCGCGTTTCTCAACCCAAAAGGCTTGGTGAGGTAGCAAGAGTACATTCCAAATGGTGTTATGAATGAAGTCGCGAAGTTGATCGGACTCTTTCATTTTATCGATGGTATCCTGAGTGCGCATCAAGGAAGGATAGCATTTCGCACCCGCGCGTGGAGTCAACAATCGATCGATCCGAGGTAATGGGAAAGGAACTTTGGGGCATGCTTTATTTAGACTAGTGTAGTCAACACACATACGCCATTTTTCGTTCTTTTCTCTACTAATACTGAGGATTAGGTAGCCACTCGGGGTGGGACACTTCCTTGATGAACCCCGCCATTAGCCACGGACCTCCTCTCCGATGATCTTGCGCTTGGCATCGTCGAATCGCTTTAATTTGCATCACTAGTTTGGAGCCGGCTCGGATGTCTAGGGAGTGCTCGGTGACTTCCCTCGGTATGCCGGGCATGTCGAAAGGACTCCATGCAAACGTCTTTGGCGTTTGCACGGAGAAAAGTCGGCAACAGCTTGTTTCCTATTTCGGTTAATATCTGAACCGATGGTCGCCGGCTTCTCTCGGGATGCTTGGGATCCAGCCGGGATGGTCTTTGTAGCTTTGGAGGCCTCGCCGCCTGCAGGTGTGCCGTTTGGCCTCGGGCTCTTCACACATCTTGTCGAAACTTTTGGAGACATCGGCGATAAGTGCCTCGGATATGGCCGGCGCCTCAGCGTACTCGACACTCTCGACATCACAATTTATGCGCATGGTGATATGTCGAGCCGGTAGTAATGAATCCGTTGGGCCCTGGCATCTTCAGCTTTAGGTATGTGTAGTTGGGTACAGCCATGAACTTGGCGTAACACGGTCGGCCTAGCACGGCATGGTAGACCCCTCGAACAGGGACCTCAAAAGTTAGGGTTTCTCGTCGGAAGTTCGAAGGGGTACCAAAGCAAACTGGCAAGTCAATCTGCCCGAGGGGCTTCAATTGCTTCCCGGGGACAATACCATTGAAGGCTGGCCCCCCTCTGCGGATCTTTGATTTGTCTATCTTAAGCAAGTCGAGGGTTTCTTCGTAGATGAGGTTGAGACTGCTCCCTCCGCCCATGAGGACCTTGGTTAGTTTAGTGTTGCCGATGATCGGATCTACCACCAATGGGTATGCTTAGGGTTCGGGATATGGTCGCGGATGATCCTTTTGGTCGAATGTGATCGCTTGATCGACCACTTCTACGGCTTCGGGGTAGCGGGTTCCTAGAGAAGACCTCGCGTCGCTCCTTCTTTATTTGTCGCTTGATCCATATTGCTCGTTCGCCTCAAGATCATGAAGCAATTGTTGACCTTTGGAAACTTGGAATCTTCTCCATCCTCCTCCTCGGGCTCTTCTCTCTTCTCTTCCTCTTCGAATTGTCTTTGAGCTTGTTGAAGTGCTTTGCGGAGGGTCTTGCATTCTTCTAAGGTATGCTTGACGGGATATTGATGGTTGGTGCGGGGTTTTTAAGCATGTCGTCGAACTTGCCTTGGGGCGCTCGAGGCCCCCTTTTTGTCTACGGCCGCGACAAGATCCTCCTCGAAGTCACTCTGTGCGGACCCTTACCCCGTCTACCCTTGTTCTTTTTCTTCTTTTTGGCGTCAGGAAGGTTTGACCCCTCGGCCTCGTCCTCTCGGCGTTTTTCCTTTCTTGGAAACTTGATCGAAGAGTGCTCCGGCAGCCTCTTCGCCACTAGCAAACTTGGTTGCAATGTCCATCAAGTCGTTGGCTTACTGGGGTTCGGCGCCCCAATTTGCCGACAAGCTCGGCAAGTGGTGCACGCTAGGAAGGCTCCAATGACGTCGAGTCTGATACGTTCGGGAGTTCGTTCCTCTGCGAGCTTGTGGGATGTAGGTGCATAGGGATTCATCGGGCTTTTGGCGGCAATTCACGAGGTCGGGAGTTTCAGGCGCAAATATGTGCCTTGGAAGTTTCCTCTAAAGACCCTTACGAGGTCATCCGGAACTGCAATTTGGTTAGGTGGGAGATGATCGAGCCATGCTCGTGCCCGACTTCGAGAGAGGTAAAGAGGCGGGGTTGCGGATGATGACCTTGTCGTCATGAGCTCCGCTAACCGGCAAGCTAACCGGATAATAATCGGCCCGGACCTCGGGGACGTGTCTCGCGAGAATACTTCGATATGACTCGGAGGTCGGAAACGCAAGGGAAGCGGCGCCCCGCCGGTTCCACGGTAAAGACTTGAGGTCGGGGGGTCGGGCGGGCCGTTTCCCTCATTGCGGCCGCCTCGGCGGCTGTTCGATTCTCCCCTCAAATCGGGGGGGAGTGTTGGTTATTATGCCGACTTTGTCCCGGTGTCCTCTTCGGGCTATAGTTGGCGGTGTTCCTCAAAGGCGTTGCCAAACATCACGATTAGATCGATTGTCGGCTAGTCGCTCCCGAATGGATCGTCTTAGGGGCTCGGCTTTGCTCGGGTTAAGCAGAGGCTTGTCGACGCACATTGGCTCTTCTTTGTCTTGAGGTGGCATAATTCCCGGAAGGCCGAAGCTCTCGGCTGTTGAGCTGCGGCTCTATCAAGGAGTTCCTTGAGCCCGTCACGTAGCCTCCTTCCTTCGGTGGTCGGGGTTCGGGCATTTAACGATCATTGCGGCTGCGGCTACATTCCGGCGGCGCAGAGTTGAAGGAGGCCAAGCACCCCTCGGGGACGTGAGTTGTTCCCCGTATTGGCCCGGCCGCTCGGGGCTTGAGGTGCTCACGGGTTTCTTGCTCGTTGAGCGCGTCCCGATGGATAGTTTGCTCTAATCGTCGCCGACGCGTTCAGCCGGCTTGAAGTCGGGTTTCAATGTCCCGCAGACGCGTGTTTTGTCCGGCGAGGCCGCGAATCGGGCCCAGGCCGGGGCCGAGGCAAGATGCCCGGCGGGACACGCCGGGCGTCGGCGTGGCGGGACTCTACGTTGTCATTACTTTCCTCGGGGTCGATAAGTTGACCATCTACGAGCTCAATGTTATAGCATTCGAAGGGGGTCATAATATTCATTATTGAAAAAACCGAATTCGGAATCTACAACATGTGTCGCCCTAGGGGGGATACCCTAAACTTAGATGCTCATCATGGATTTCGAAAGTAGGCGCCAACCGTCCCTTGGTGAGGGGGTACCTTCGGCCCGCCGGTGAACGGATCGTCCCAATACGGACTAGCATCATGAGGGAATCTTCATGGCGTCCCTCCATCACTAGCCCGTGCACCCTCGGTGCGGGGATCTCTTGATTTGCCGCGATTCCAGGGGCGGCCGGCGTGGTGGTTCTTTGTACCCAATGCTTCGTAGATGTCAGGGATGTGGTCGCCGCCCAATGCTTCGCCCGGATGCTCGCTCCTTCGGTGAATGAATGGGCGCCGCGGTGGGGCTTATGGGTTCTCCATTGCCCCGTCCTTCTCCATAGGTGCCATAAAGTGACGGCCGCTTGTCAGAAAGCCGTAGTCGCTTCCTCTTCACCGTCGGTATCGACGAGCACGGGAAGAGGTCGTAGTTGACGCCGCTGCGTACGCAGGCGTGTCGGGCCGGCGCTTGTCGACGCGGCGTCCATGATGTCGACCGCGCTCTCGCGCAGGGAGCGATTGTCTTCCCAATCCGCTCGGGCGAGATCGCTCGATGTCGCGATTCGCACTCGAGATCCTCTCGAGACCCGCCAAATCCAATGGCATTCCCGTCCTTCTTCGTGATCCAGATGAGTAGGCGGGAAGGTGAGTGGATGTCGCCATCTAGGTCTTTGGGGAAATGATCTTCGCCTGACCTTTCCCACCATCTGGCGCGCCAACTCGGCCGATGTTTTGAACCAGGGTATCCTGGGCACCTGGCAAATAATATATAGGTCGGTGCGCTCCCGCTGATGGCGTGTGCGAAAGGGGAAGAGGAAGGCGTTTATCCCTGGTTCGGGCCATGGGGCCCTACGTCCAGCCAGTGTGTGTCTCTTCGTGTTACTCGCACCAATTATGCACAAGAACCAAAGCGATTACAAGTTGTTCTTGGGAATGAAGCAAGACTTCAATCCGAGGTGAACCGGCTAAGTGTGAAAACCTAGTTGAGGGAGTCCCCTTCTAGTGTAGCATTACTCCCCTTTTATAGTGTAAAAGGAGAGATAATGTATACAATACGTGTCATGTACAAAATCCGCTTTGTGTCCACTATCCAGAGCGGTTGGGCATATCATGCCCGAGCCTGGACCTCCAAATGCTGCTGTGTCCACTATCCAGAGCGGTTGGGCATATCATGCCCGAGCCTGGACCTCGGGTTCTCATAAGGGAGTCTCCTGGTGCATACGCGTGTCTTGAAGCCTCTTGTGTTCGTGTCCATCGCCAGGGGAGGGTCTCCCGAGGGCAAATGGTGACCCTCGGGTCTCCCTATGGTCCATAGTTGAGGTGGCTGCGTCATGGTGTGGTGTCAACGCCCCAGGGTCCTTGGACTCGTGTCGAGGTTGTGAAGCCGCAAGCAAACAAACGGTAGGGTTGTTTTTCCCCGCGGGGTGGCGTGTGTGTTAACCGTTGCCTTTATGTCCCATCAACGGGGGATGCGAGGAGATAACGTGTCGGATGAATCGTCGGGGCAATCGATTGCCCTCTGTCATCGTGGGTACGTGAAGCGGGTGCATTAAATGCGCCGCTCCCCCCCCGGGCCGTTCGGCTTCCCAACCATTCCTCGGTGGCGCCCTGGAGGGAGAGAGAAGAGCCTTATTAGGTCCCCGTTTGATGCTCACTAACTCATATTTTTATGCATCAACCATTTTGAAAAGAACTAAAATAAAATTAGATAACCTTATTAGGGTTTTCTACTAATGAATTCCATGAGTTTTGGTAAAGTTGTGATTTGCGAGGGACTTAATGTAAAATCGCGAAATGGCGTGGCATACGACCAACGTAGCATAGCGCAATCCAACTCGAAACAAGTCGAAAGGCTACGGATCTCTCGGCGTGAACTAACCCGGAACCAAGAAATACATTATCTAGAAGACTCCGAAAGGCACGACGATCGACGGGACCCGGAGGGAGACCCCCCGGGGCGATCGCCCAACTATTAGGCCGATCGGCCCCCAAAGCCGCCCGTCTCGGCTCCGCTTCCGGGCGTTCCTCAACCGCCTCTAAGACTCGATCTAAACCGGTTGATTTGAGTCGGTTTGATCGAGGGCTTACCTTAAAGAAGTGCGGGATTGATTCAAGGTTAATACCACATCGCGCTGTTGAAGTAGAAGAGGCAGAGGAAGACCGATATATAAACGACCCAAGACCCCTCAAGCCAAGACAAGTCCAAGTTTGATCTAAAGCTTCACGTTCAATAAGAAGTAGATCAAGGAAGAGCCAAGACAGGGAACAAGAAGAGGAGACACCACGAGATAGGATAGCTAATTCATAGCTCTTTGAGCCTAGATTAGATAGAAAGTCGGGGTTTAGAGAAGAGAGAGTGTATGCTCGGTTACGGATCGATAAGTTACACTATGGATCAATATAATTATTGTTTTCATACACCTTCGTGCTATTTAATTATTATGCATACAATTAGTTTACTTACACTTTATTCTAGTCATAGCATATTTGATATAGTCATTATTCATGGTAATTCAAGTACTTATTAAGTAGAGCTCCTAGTATATTACAATTTGTATGCTAGGTAATAGAGAGTATGTAAGCATGGTGCTTAGATATAATTTATTTGCGGATTCACCTTATATCTTTAGGGTCGTGTGGTAGATCGTGGTGGTGATAAACACTATTGAGTCCTTTGCAATCCTCCCCCGTGTATAAGACTAGTCGATAATGATTCTTGGGATGATCTTGTTTCGTTCTTGATTTTCTTAAGTAATCTTCGGGTACACATTTTTATTTATGGTTTTGATTTATATATGATCTTATGCTATGCTGTTTATTTCCACTTCGTAAATTCTTTTGTATGCTACATAAGAAGCTGCCCCGTCTGTCATAAATCCAATCCTAATCTAACTAGGAATTAATCTTATCCTATTGTTCACCACGTGCACCTCCTGTCTTATATACCTTATCATTATTATCTTTTATTGGCTCACCTGTTTAAGTAAATGCTAAACCACCGAATCTCATTAGTCTTCTATCAACGTCCTTAATCAAATGAATTGTTAATCTTATCTTCCTCGTGGATTCGATATTTAAAACCCTCCAGGGTGAAATGCTCCTTTGGATATCCGTGCGCTTGCGGATCTATTTCTCTGTAAGTTAACAAATACCAACAAGCATTTACGGCGCCGTTCTTGGGGAAGATTTAGATAACTTTTCTTTTTGATTATTGATAGATGAATTCTAAGTGTGGATTTGCTACTTAGCATCCTGCTAAAAATGATTTACCCGTTTATTGTCTTTTTCCATCTTACTTGCGAGGGTATTAACGAGGTTAGGAGGCGTGATTCACTATACTTCATCATCCGAATCAAGTCAACCCGGCAACACCAAGTTCACGAAGCCATGCACGAAAAGGCGTTGCGAGTTCTCTCGCTCCAAACATCGAGAACATTCGCCTTTGGACCTACACTTCAAATCAATCATGAGTTCGAGCTCAAGGCAAGCCTCATCAACATGGTGCAAGCTAACCCGTTTGAAGGAAAGACACATGAAGATGCAAGCACTCATCTCCGGACTTTCATGGAGATAGGCGCCACCATCAATATCAAGAACATTCCCAAGGACATGATCCCGCTCCGTTTATTCCCTTTCTCACTATCGGGAAGAGCGAGGCAATGGTTCTACTCCAAGTGAACAAAAGATAGACACATGGGAGAAATGTTCAACCACATTCTTATCAAAATTTTTTTCCCCATAGGCAAAACCAATGCCTTACGTGGAAAAATTACCAACTTTCGGCGGCAAAAGGGAGAATCTATTCGAGGCATGGGAGCGTTTTCAAGAATACATATCGGATTGCCCTCACCATGGAATGGAAGAATGGATGCTCTTACAAGGATTCTACCATGGACTAATTCAAAAACCAAGAGAGCATCTAGGCGCCCACTTCTTTGGAGGATCATTCTTATCACTCACACAGGGGGAAAGCCAACATACTTATGTGTAAAATATCGAAGAGAAAAATCAAATTTGGACCACGAAGAACACAATCTTGTCATCAAAGTGAAGAAATAGAAGAAGAACAAGAAGACTTGAAGGCGGTATCAACTGGGATGGACGTGCTACTAAATTGGCTTGAGGCGAGCCAACTACAAGAAGGATCGACAAGCTTTACAAGACTACATGAAGCGCTTCAAGAAGTTCAAGCTTGGTGGTTCACGAATCAGCACCAACCCAAAAGAAGACCATAATCACGACCCAGACTTACGCGGTAAGTATTCGGGTAATAACTTTAATTCGGGTAATAAATTCAAGCAACCTTCTTTTACGAGAATTAATTGAAGAGCAAGTTAAAATTAATGATAATTTCTCTAAGAAGTTAGTTGCTAATGATAAAATTCTAGAAGATATAAATGCTAAAATGGATAACTTTTCGCTATGATAAAAGAGCAAGTTGTTTTAATATCAAACTAGAATCAAAATTATCAAAATTGTCTCTTTGCTATGCACATTTGCCACTAATCATGGCGGTACATAACATCCGAGCGAGAGGTGGTAAGCAAACTACCGATCCACCATTCCCGGCGAGGGAAGCAAAGTAAGACCTTGACTAGGAAACCTACGGCACACTGCGGCCCTTGCACAACCCGTAGTACCGGCCAACATTCGAAGACAAGGATGATGACGTAGAAGAAGTTGTGCGCCAAGAACCCGTGGGACAAGACTTTCACGACACCAACTTCCTACCATATCCAAGAAGAATAAGAAGACCTCAAGTTGATGATCAATTCGGCAAATTCATAGAGGTAATCCGAAACTTTATATTAATGTACCTCTTCTAGATGCCATGCGAGGTCCCTACATACGCCAAGTACATTAGAGATATCTTAAACAAGAAGAGACCACTACCAACCACGGAGATCATCAAGCTAACGAGAGAAGAGTGTAGTGCGGCAATCCTAAACACATTACTCATCAAGAAAAAGGATCCGGGATGCCCCACTATAGAGTGCTCAATCGGAGATCAATATTTCAACAACGCACTCTGTGATCTTGGAGCAAGTGTCGGTGTGATGCCCAAGGTTGTCTTCGACAAGCTCAAGCACCCTACCTTGGTTCCAACATCAATGTGTCTACAATTAGCGAGATCAATCGGTTCGCTACCCGTTAGGAATCGGCGAGAATGTTCCGGTGAGGATCAGGGAGTTCTTTGTGCCGGTCGACCGTTTATGCTTGGACATGCACCCGAACTCCGGGGTCTCACTCATCCTCGGACGACCATTCACGAGCACCGCCAACGCTAACATCAACGTCAGTCTTTGGAGAGATCACTTTTGAGATCAATGGAAAGGAGGAGAAGTTAGCCTTCAAACCCGGACGAGAACTTCGCCACCAATACGAACATGATCGATCAAGAGAAGGCGATGCCGGGCGAACCATCCTCTCCAGATGGAGGATGCAGCGGAGGACTAGAAGATTGGAAGGTCCCGTTCAAGGACCTTAACTCACGGACCCTCGCCGTCGGGTAATTCGGTAAAAATTTAAAAATCCAAAAATATTTTATTCTTTGCATTTATCTTACGCAATTTAAATTCTGCACTTTTACATTCACCATAAAAAGAAAAATTACGCCCCATGATTAATTTTTGCGAAGTAAAACCCGTTTAATTACTTTTTACGTGGTGGCACAAAAATAATTTTACATCTTTCATTTTTTTATTCAGAAAATACAAAAATTTTACAACCTTACAAGTGGGACCCATATGTCATAGGGACAAAACATAAAATCATCACTTTCTTTATTCCCTTTTCTCCTCCACCATCCAATTTCCACCGGCATACTTCCACTTGACCTAACATAAACTATTCTAGCGTGGAATTTCAGCAAATAATAGATGGTGGAGAGGGCACCGAAAAGGGGCCCACTTGTGGGGGCCGCAGGCCCAATAATCGGCCCGTCGGCCCCCCCTCTGGCCTATAAATAGAGCCGCCGGCCTTCTTCTCTTCTCATCCCAATCAACTAGAAATTACGGTTTCCAAAGAGATAAGAAGAAGCGCCTTGGAGCAGATTAGGAAAGAATTAGAGGAGAGAAAAACTTAGAAGAAAAAATCCTTTAGAAATCCTCCCGCCAAAATCGAGAAAATGTCGTCCTTGCTTGGAAGGCTTCGCCGGTCACGCTCAAACTCTCGGGCTGGTTCGAGCAATCAATGAGCACCGACACAAGAGCAACGCCATCACCTCTAGCTTCTCCGTCTCCAATGCCTTCACCAAGCCAAGGTAAAACTCGACCTTAGGCGTACACCTTCATTTGCAAGCGAGGAGAAGAAAGGAGTAGGTATAATAAACTTAAGAACGAGATTTCTCACTTACTCCTATGCTAGATAATACATTCATGGACCGTATAGGAATTTTACCGAGAATTCAATACTATTTTTCAAATTGCAGGATGGTCTTCTTTCTACGACACCTCCGAGAGGGGGTGCTTGAAGCTTCTCACATTAGAATTTTTGTGCACACTAAATTACACCGAGGATGGTACGGGTGACCTTTCGGTTATTTAAGCGGACTTACACGATGACATGGAGACAACTTCAGTCTTTGCACTAGGTTTTGAGTCAATTTGCCCCATAAATGTAACCTCCACCTTAAGCGACTTCAACGGGGAAGTATTACGGAATGAAAATTGGGAAGGGTATGTTCCACCGACCTCGCACAAATGACATCCACCTTCCAACACTAAGATTCTTACACAAATGGATGGCCCTTGTCCTTTTCCCACGAAAGGACAATATCACCCGTCTGAGCATCAATTTTGGCATTCCTATATGCCATTTGTTAGAAGGACATCCGTTTTCTGTTATGTCACTAGTAGACCATTGGCTATCACTCCCCAACTTAGTTGGAGAGATAAAGCGCACTTCATTAATCACTCGTATAGCCAATGATCTAGGCCTTCTTTGGGAGATGACACAACCATCACGTACATAACCACTCCACGAGACATCATAGGAATGCGACTATTTCGGCGGGGCGTTGGGTAAAAAAAGACCGAGAACAATATTACTACCTTCATAACAACAATGCAATCCCGTTACCTAACCGGGATTAGGCATATACTACGTGCAATCTTTCTTGATATATACGCGAGCCACGGCCGGTCCAACGTCGACCATCGAGCTTCAACATCCCAATCTGAGAGGAGTGACCAAACTCCGGAGGGTGCGGCGTACCAAGCATACGAGGGGCTTCGTGCCACCACATCCACGTCGCGCCTACCCGGGAGGATCGCTGCCCACACAGAAATGCGGAAGGTAGTCATCTTTGCATTTATCGGCCCGTCATTCTTTTGCGGGTTACAGTACCGCGATCCGGCAATATCCAGCCGGGGTATACCGCGACAATATCGCACCCTAATCAACACTTTCGTAAGCGCCCACTCAGGCATCTTGTACAATCGGCCAAGAGTGGATGCGCAAAAGGGAGAGCAATTTGGGCGACATCGGGACGCGGTGGAGACCAACAACGAGCAATTTGGAGAGACTTTTTTACCGCATGGGACATAGGTAAGTGCATCAAGCGGCTTGGGGAGTGGTCCCGTTAAAAACCACGGTGAGGGGAACCCTGTCAAACCAACAAACCGTCGGACCCTTGGGGAAGGAGTGCCCCCAAGGTAAGTATCTATCTACCTATTTATCTATTTATCTATATTACTATGGTTTTTAATTATTTAGCTATATATTTATATTTGAGTCTGTCTATTTAGCTAGTATAAATAATATTTGGTTTTTAATATATATATAGGCGTGCTTAAAAAAAATGAGAATAATAATTATATTGATACGTGAATTATGCTATAAGAACATGATAGATGTTGTTCCTCTATGATCAATGCCTAGTCTACCATATTTATTTCTCCCAACATGGATATAATTGTTAAGATTCTAAAACATGCTTTGAACTTGAGTTACGTGGGAGTATGATCTTAAATTTCAAGTCTAGGCAATTGGCGATATGATATGATAAAAGTTGAGCTACCATCTATCTTGTTCATATGTGACACTTAAATTACAGAGTATTAATCTTTGAATTTTTAAATGAGTTTCTGTATGACATAAGCCCGATAAAATGAAATAAATGCCTTGTTGAAAATATGCTAAAATTGCTTACGTTATATATCTCTCTATGCTTTCAAGAGACTTGGGCATGACAAGCAAAAATAAAATAAAAAAAAAATATATATATATATGAGAGAAAAGTGAGATGAGAAAGAGGGAGAGAAATGAACAAGTGTTCTACTAGGCGAGAAGGGCCTACCTCCCTAATAAAAGAGATGAAAAATGAACAAATGTTCGGGCTTGAGTAGAGCTCACATCTCGAAAAAAAGAAAAAGAAAAGAGAGAGAGAAGAATGTGACAAAAGTCAATACGAGTGAGAAGAGCTCACCTCTCCAATTAAGTTGTCATGTAACCCGAGGTTCTTTAAAATTCATTGCCATAAAGAGAGATATATTTTTCGAGAAACAAAAGAAGCAAAGAAAAGGGCTAAGAAATTAAATGTTCACTATTAATTGTTGTCATACGGGAGAATACTACGTGCTTTCACTTTATAATCTTTTTGTAAAACTCGAGGGTTATAGTGAAACCACGAACTTGAGACATGGTGTTTGACTTAATTGTTCTATCTTTCAATAGTCCAAGATTCATGATGATAAAAACCCCATGCTCTCAAGTAAATATAAGCAAGTTTATGATTCTAAATTTTTCATCCTATCTTGGTCGAGATTTGATTTGGTAACACACACAGTCTTGCTAGGGACTAGCAAGAGGTAAGCTTTGGGGGAGTTTGTTGATGCTCACTAACTCATATTTTTATGCATCAACCATTCATGGAAAAAAGAACTAAAATAAAATTAGATAACCTTATTAGGGTTTTCTACTAATGAATTCCATGAGTTTTGGTAAAGTTGTGATTTGCGGGGACTTAACAGAAAATCGGCGAGAAATGACGTGGCATACGACCAACGTAGCATACGCAATCCAACTCGAAAACAAGTCCGAAAGGCTCACGGATCTCTCCGGCGTGAACTAAGCGGAACCAAGAAATACATTATCTAGAAGACTCGGAAGGCACGACGATCGGCGGGACCCGGAGGGAGACCCCCTGGGCGATCGGCCCAACTATTAGGCCGATCGGCCCCCGAACGCCGTCTCGGCTCCGCTTCTCGGGCGTTCCTCAACCGCCTCTAAGACTCGATCTAAAACGGTTGATTTGAGTCGGTTTGATCCGAGGGCGACAAAAGAAGTGCGGGATTGATTCAAGGTTAATACCACATCGCTGTTGAAGTAGAAGAGACAGCAGAGGAAGACCGATATATAAACAGCCCAAGACCCCTCAAGCCAAGACAAGTCCAAGTTTGATCTAAAGCTTCACGTTCAATAAGAAGTAGATCAAGGAAGAGCCAAGAGGCAGAGGAACAAGAAGAGGAGACACCACGAGATAGGATAGCTAATTCATAGCTCTTTGAGCCTAGATTAGATAGAAAGTCGGTTTAGAGAAGAGAGAGTGTATGCTCAGGTTACGGATCGATAAGTTACACTATGGATCAATATAATTATTGTTTTCATACACCTTCGTGCTATTTAATTATTATGCATACAATTAGTTTACTTACACTTTATTCTAGTCATAGCATATTTGATATAGTCATTATTCATGGTAATTCAAGTACTTATTAGTAGAGCTCCTAGTATATTACAATTTGTATGCTAGGTAATAGAGAGTATGTAAGCATGGTGCTTAGATATAATTTATTTCTTGGATTCACCTTATATGCCGGGTGCGTGTGGTAGATCGTGGTGGTGCTAAACACTATTGAGTCCTTTGCAATCCTCCCCGTGTATAAGACTAGTCGATAATGATTCTTGGGATGATCTTGTTTCGTTCTTGATTTTCTTAAGTAATCTTCGGGGTACACATTTTTATTTATGGTTTTGATTTATATATGATCTTATGCTATACTGTTTATTTCCACTTCGTAAATTCTTTGTATGCTACATAAGAACTGTCCGTCTGTCATAAATCAATCCTAATCTAACTAGGAATTAATCTTATCCTATTGTTCTACGTGCACCTCACCTGTCTTATATACCTTATCATTATTATCTTTTATTGGCTCACCCTGTTTTAAGTAAATGCTAAACCACCGAATCTCATTAGTCTTCTATCCTTTGTCCTTAATCAAATGAATTGTTAATCTTATCTTCCTCGTGGATTCGATATTTAAAACCCTCCGGGTGAAATGCTCCTTTA